>CAKNWW010203489.1:0-14312 GCA_932074435.1 Andricus kollari
ATATATTACTAGTAATTTATATGTACCTATTATAAAATAATCTAAATTCTAATTAAAAAAAAAAAACATATTTAAAAATGTTTTTACATTATTTACATTATTCTGTGAAATCGAAATCACTACTTAAATATCAAACAAAATTTCACTTTTGAGCTAAAATGTTGCTGAATTTAGGACAACAAATTTTGATCAAAAAAAATTATCCAGGTTCAAAGCAATGAATGTGAAAGTTGACAAACTCAAAATTAAACTAAACTAAAATTGGAGTGGACTCGGCTGCGTATTGCGACAAAAATTCAATTTTCAGTATAAAAAAAAAGACACGCTTCCAAGATATTAGGTTTGTGAAAACGGGTAAACAAAGCGTTACGTAAAAAAATTTAGCCAATTCTAAGAAAATCGACAGAGGCTTTTCGAATTAAAATTTCATAGGTTTCCAAAATTGGCTTTAAATATTTCGAAATCAAAAGTTAAAATATGTAACTTCATATTGCAATTTTTGCATTCCGTTATTGGGTAACTTTTATTGCTTTTGTTCGAAATAAAAAAATTATAAAACATATTTTGTGGTTTGAGACTGATTATAACAATTGCTTCTTATTAGTTCCTGCTGGAAAATGTTTTTCTATTGATTTTCAATTTATTCAAAGTATAAAAAAATAACAGATTCTGTGCTATAAAATATAATATGATACTTTAACTAAAATGCCTTGTGAAAAAATCAAAGCAAATAAAATATCAGTAGACTTTGTGTTCAGAACATTATTTTTCACATAATTAAATCAGGAAAGCTGCAAACTCTTGTTTTGATTTTATTTGTTTTAAAGCGAGAACTTTTTTTAAATTCAAAATTACATTACTTACATATTAGTCAGGTTTTTAGTTAAGACTAGCTGTAAACTTCATTTTTCAGAGTATTGAAGTACCTATTTCTTTCTATCTGCAATTTTTTTTTAATGCAAATAATAATTTGTTCCTAATACCTGTTAAGTTTGAGTTCAGGGTTGCTTAAGAAGTCAGATTTAAACATCTCAGGCCATTTTCAGGTTTTCCAGGTCAACTTTTGGAAAAATGTCATGATAACTTTTTCAAAAATTCTATTCAAATTTGGAACTCAAATAAATTTCAAAGCATTGTACTGTTTGCAATATAATTTCCAGAAAAATTCTTGTATAAATAAAATTATTAATCAATGGATATTTGAACAGTCTTTTCAACTATTATTTCATTCTAAATAACGTGTTTTAATATAGTAAAATTAATGACTATATAATAGTAAAAAAGTAACAGCTAGCCAGCCCGGTTATTACGCTCATTAAAATCGCTATAACGTAATTTAATCAATTCCTATCCATCTGAATTTGTAAACCAGGCAGAAAAGTACTAAGATAATTATTAAAACTTCGAAAAGAAATAGCAATATAAATTTCCAGGCTTTTTTCCAAAATTCAAGGACTTGTCCAGGTTATCCAGGTTCTTTATCAAAATCTCAAAACTTTTCCAGGCTGTTCAGGTTTTGTGGAATCCATTTAATTTTTCTTAGTTTAATTTAATTACTGTGAATTTATCTTCAGAATTCACTCAGCGTTAACTTAAATGGAATGGAATTTCATGAACTTCAACTTCTTTTAATTCTCTTTTAGTTAGTTGAATTCCAATGAATGTATGTAGTTTATTTCACACAAAATTTAAAAGTTTGAGATTTTGAATTCATAAGAAATATTAAAGCTTATTATGTAAAAAGGATTCAAATTTCTAAACATTTTATATTCAAAAAGTCAAAGCTTGAATCTGAAAACTTTCAAATGACTGTCATTAAAATGGGGAAACTGTCATATAAGAACCACTAAGTGCGGAAATATAATTCGATTAAGGAAGCAACAACATTCAAAGGATTAGAGAGTAACGATCGAAACTTGAAAACTTTCTATTTGATCGGTACTCAAAACTTTCAAAATCCTTATTTGCAAACTATGTAGAAAACAAGCTTGGAATCGATCGCTTTAACAGTCATAAATGTGAAGCTTTATCTTATCTTCAATTTAAAACAAATTCTGAGCAGCTTTTTTTCAAATTCTTTGAAAGCTTTTTATTTTAAGATGATAACAATTTGAATGATTTCAATCTGTAAGGATCAAAATTAAAAACTTTGAAAAAACCAAATTTGAATGCCTTCTTTCATTTATACGAACTCTGAAAGGTTTTGAAAACTTTTAGAATTTTCAACATATTCTGAAGCAACCCTAGGGGGCCACAATTCACTTACTTACTACCTGAGACACCTGAATTATAATTTCTTTTTTATATGAGGAAATATATGTTACATAAAAAATTATAAGAATTTTCAAAAAAATGAATCAACGATGTCATTTTTACTGTTCACGCTTGCAAAATTTTCAATCGGGAGCCTATAAAATTGAATAATTTAACATTTGAAATCTTCAAATTTTAAGTATTTCACAAAAAGCATTTAAAATTGCATAATTTTATATCATGAAATTACCAATTGAAGAGTCTTCAATTGCAAATCTTAAAAATTGAAGAATTTTTTATTGTAAATCTTAAAAATTGAATTACATTTTCCAAAGAAAAAAATGTTGAGAAATACATCACTTTAAACTATAAACATTCGAAATTAATGAATCTTTAAATGTAAATCTTAAATAAAATCTTATAATAAAAAAATGAAAAAATAAAATTTTTAAAATCTTAAACCTTAAAATCTTAAATAATATCTTTAAATCTTAAAAATTACATACTTTAAAAATATAAATCTTGAAAATTAAATCATTCTCAATTATATATTTTTTGTATCTTTAAAATTGAAGAGTTTTTAATTTAACAAATATACAATGAAGAATTATGCAATTTTCATAATTTACATTCAAAATTGCTTCAATTTGGAAGTTTAAAAAATTGAAAACTCTTGAAGTTTGAGCTTCAAAATCATCCAAATTTAAGAATTTCTATTCATACATCTTTTAAATTAAAGAATCTTTAATTGCAAATCTTCAAAATGGAAGAATTTGCCATTCTAAATATTTAAAATTAAACGGATCCAAAAAAGCGTTAAAAATTACATACCTTTAAAATATAGATATTTAACAGTTTTCGATTATATATTTTAAAAATTCAAGAATTACTTTCAATTGTGAATCTTTAAAATTGAAGAGTTTCTAGTTTTAAAAATTGAAAGTGAAAAATTCTGTATTTCTATTTAAAATTTCACGATTATAACTATAAACATTCAAATTTAAACAAGGTCAAAATCGGCAGTCGGAAAACCGGCTAAGCTCGGGAAATGATTATCTGTAGTTTTCTTCTCCCCTGGCCAAACTTTCAGGAAAATGCGAGTACTTCTAACAAAGGTGGATGCAGCCGTGGGTTATCACTGATTGTGATTAAATTCATACAGCGATTCTAATCACACCTTAGCAACGCATTTTTTTTTAATAAAAAGACATAGTACAATAGTTCATATCGCAGTGGTACGGGACTTAAATAAATCAGCCTATAAATTCAATTATAATAACAATAATAAGGCTTATAAAATCTGGATCTTTTTTTTAATTTAAAACAAACCTTTCGTTTTAAATTCCTCTATGCAGAACTTTACCTTTTAGAAGCGGTTTTTGTTCTCAATTTCTAAGCTTTAAACTTTTACCTATCACCGAATGTATTCTGGGATGCTCCGGGTGCATCCCGCGAACTATCGGCATTTGAGCCTGCTGAAATAAAACTTCGCAGCTCTCACTTTATGTTCGCGTACGGTCGAAAGTAGAGTAACTCCCAAATGGAACATTTCGAAGCGAGCAAAATTTCACTTTTTTTTGCAACGCAAACTTTTCTTCCTTTTCCTTTTCATCGTTTCACTATGTACAGTCAGGAATTGTCTTAGATGCGCGATGGAAAAGCGCTGGCTTTTAAGCCAGCTGCGAGAACTTCGATGTTTTCGCAAAGTTACAAACACTCGAGCAAGCAAACACTCTTTGCGAAGATGCTAAATATTCGAGATAGAAAATACATCGGAAAGTGTGTAAAGTAGGGTTTAAAGGGACTAAATAAAAAAGGGTCGCTTCAGAAAAATAGGGGAAATTGAACGACCCTATGAAGTTTCCTACAACTATGGCTTTCTAACTTTTGTAATTAATTATAAACAAACTAAGCATCCGATCAAAAAACCGAAAACAAATTTGGATTCGTCTTGGAAATGTCTAAATGTTTTTTTCAAACAATGTTATAAACCCCTTTTCTATATCATTTAACATAGGCGTACCTTTGCGTGGCCCCAGAAAAGAATTTCAAACTTTTATAATTAATTATGAACAAATTAAGCAAATCCCAAGGGGTTTTTTCTGTTTTTTGATTAGACCCTTTGTTTGCTTATCATGTTTTGTAAAGCTTGAAATTATTAAAAAATGATGTGATTGTTTAAAAAATGGTTTTAAAAATTATTAAAATTATTAATTATTACCAAATCCAAATCCAAAGGTAATTTTGATCTTTCGATTGGACGATTAGTTTGCTTATAATTAATTGTAAAAACTTAGTATTCAGCTATCCTTCAATGATTCTAAATTAAGGTAATAATTTTTATAATTCGCCTAACACAATGTAAATCGTTTTTCAAATTTAAAGTAAAGAATCCTGAATGTGAACATACAGACCATCATACTTTATTATACTTAATTTCAAAAATATTCAATTTGTATAGATTCAGTGAAAAAATATTGTCGCTCCAAAGTTTCATTTAGATACTAAATAGTTTAGTCTGAAATTATTGAAATTTAAACAAGTTAAATTAATTACAATGGATAATTCTGTAACAATTTCACTACTCACGGTAGTATATTCTAGTTTTTAATAGAATAATTTTTTAGATGTAAAATGAACAATTGTATTTTAAAATATCGTATATTTAAAGAGAAAAGGGGAAGTTGGTCGGTAGTAGGGGAAGAAAGAGGAATTTGAAAAGAAGGAGCAATGCGGGGGAATCAGGGAAAGACTGTGAACCCTGTATTTATATTTCTCGTTTGTTTCGCTCTGAATTTAATATTTGTAAAATTCGTGATATAACGGGTTCGATAATTTTACGATAATGGTAATAAGGGTTTTTACTGGAATTTTTATACGCTATCAATAAAATCATACCCCTATTTTATGTAGATTGTGTACCCTGGAGGCTTAACGAGGCCACAAGATACTCCGTCGGAAGCATAAAAAACTTGAAAGCTCCTGCGGTTGCAAGATTTTTACTACGAATGCAAGTTATTCGCTCATTGAAAGAAAAAGAGTTAGGCTTGCTACAAAATTCCAATTTAGGTATAAAAACAAGTTTACAACTAGGAGATCAATAATGTTAATGCAAAACAAATTTTTGTTTTTAAATTTATTTTAGCTTTTAGCGACAGCAGTCATACATAATTTTATAAGGGATTAGGAACAAATCACGTGAGACATACGTAAAATACATAAGTTTGCAACCAAATAGTTGAGTTTTCAACTGAAAAAGGTAGATTTTTAACTAATTTAAGTTAAAGCAATTTATTTTCAACCTATAAAAAAGAACTTTTCAACGAAATTGTTAAATTTTCAACCTAGATGATGAATTTTCGATAGAAATAATGAATACTCAATAACAAATATTATAGTTAATATTTCCACGAAAAGATATTTTAGTTCCTAATCAAAAACAGTTACATTAGACAAAAACATACGAATTTTCAACAAATTATTTAAATACTGAGCCAGAACAGACTATTTTTTAAAACAAAAAAAGACATTTTTAACAAAAGAGTTGAATTTTTAATCAAGAAAGATTTTTCAGTCAATCAGGACAAAAATTTCATTCAAAATGTTGAATTTTCAAACCAAAAAGACAAATTTCCTGCAAAACAGTTGAGTATTTGAACTGAAAATATGAATTTTTAACCAAATAAATGAATTTTCAACTAGAAAAGATCAATTTGTAAGAAAAAATGGAATTGTTACATTCTCAGTAGAAAAATTAATTTTCAACAAAAAAGAAACAAATTTTTAACGAAATAATTAAATTTTCAATTAACTAAATGGTTTTCCAACTAAAATGATAAATCTTTTACAAAAAAAGGAATTTTAAATCAAACAGGTGACTTTTCAACCGAAAAGATGAATTTTTTTATAAAAAATTACCAACTTTCAACAAAATACATGAATTTTCATTTAAGAAAGATAATATTTAATCAAAAGTAGAAAAGTTAAATTTTCAGTCTGAAAAATAATTTTTTAACAAAAAAAACATCTACTTTGCAACATAATAGTTAAATTTTCAAACCAAGAAATGAATTTTTAACGAACAATAGAAGAGTGTTCAATTCTTAGTTGAAAAAATATATCTTATACCAGATAAGATAAATTTTCAAAGAAGTAATTAAATTTTCAAACAAACAGATGAATTTTCCACCAAAACGATTTAATTTCTATCAAAAAAGATAAATTTTCTACAAAAAAATGGAATAGTTACATTTTCAGTTGAAGGAATTCATTTTCAAATAAAATGATGAATCTTCAACCAAAAAAATTAATTTTTATCCAAATAGTTAAATTTTCAATTGAAGAAGATCACTTTTGGGTTAGAAAAATTACATTTCAAACAAAAAAAAAAAAATTAATTTTGAAGAAGATAGTAAAATTTTGAACAAAAAAGGGGTTTTCACTCAAATGATGAGTCATAAACGAAATAAATGAATTTTTAGAGAAATAAGAATAGTTAAATTCTCAGTAAAAAAAATTAATTTTCAAGCAAATAAAATAAATTTTCAATGAAATAGTTACATTTTTAACTAAACAAATGAATTTTTGAACTAAGAAGATTCAATTTCTATTAAAAAAGATCAATTTCCACAAAAAATGGAATAGTTAAATTTTCAGTTGAAGAAATGATTTTTTAACTACAATTATAAATATTCAACCAAAAAAATGAATTTTTAACCAAGATTAGTTCCATTTTCAACAAAGTACATAGTTGAATTTAAAAAATGACTTCTCAACCAAGAATGTAATAGTTAGTATTACAACGAAAAACGATATTGATTTCAAACTAAAAACAATTGAATTAAATAAAAACGAATTTCCATCAAACTAGTTGAATCCTCATCTAAAAAAGATTAATTTTCAACCGAACATTTCTGATTTTTAACAAATAAATATGCAATTTCTACAAAAGCAGTTGAATTTTTAACAAAATATTAAAATTAACTTCAACTTCATTTTATCGAAAATTCCCTGACTCTGTCAAGTTTTATCTGACATTCCCTGACCCTTCCTGGACAATTTTCAATTCCCTGACCTGTAGCAAGCCTGAAAGTTTGAAAATAATTCTGAATTTTCTTGTAATTCACGAGGGTGGATTTTCCTTATTAAAATTTGCAGGCAGAGAGTCGTGAATCTTTATAAATCATTCGGTCACGTTTCTCATCGGTAGGTAAGAGAATTAAAGTAATTTTATCGTTGTCGAAACTCCCAGAAAACTCGCACAAAAATGTTTCTATACTCCTGCTCCTGGGTACATTAACATATATCATGCCCTGTTATGAATATCACGATCGATTGCCAAAACTTTTTTCAAAATTTTGCCAACTTTCTCAGTAAGAAAGTCAAGAAACTTTCCACGTTCAGCTATAAAATTGCGAAACTTTCCGCTTAAACTTTCCACGCACGATCTTGATGGACGAGGTAAGAGGGAGACACGTGAGAATGAAGCACCTTACGATTTTTCTCTTTCGCCAGGTACAAAATACTTGTCAACTTGAGAAGGAAATGAGTTTGCTGGGCTTGTACAAAGAAATAAATGGAAACCGGCAGAAAACTTTCGTTATGACGAAAAACTGCGATAAAATTGTAGTAGAACCTCGCTATCTGTCCCCCTGTTATTTGTCTTCATGTCATTTGTTCTTTCCTGTCTTCACACAAAGGGAAGAGAATTTTGAAATAATTATCTGGTATATCAAAATAACCATTGTTTTTACTCTGAATGTAAAAAATAATGATGGGTTTTAAAAAATAAAATAAATTATTTTAAACAAAGGAAGTGCAACTCTAGAAATATTGTTTTTCTTTTTCGTTAGTTGACGTTACAGTACTTCTATTGCTCTTTTTATGGAACGTGAGCTGGACAGTTGTAAAAACTCTCTGAGAAAAAGGTGTATTTTAATTATGAAACTTGAGGTCTGCATTTTTTATTTTCGCGGAACTTGTAAATCCCTAGAGAATTAGGGCAACGATTTTTAAATAGTTTTTAAATTAAAAGTTAGAAAAAGAGGGAATTTTTAAAAAGGATAATACAAGACTCAGTTTTGAAAATAAATTGGGAGATTTGGGATTTGAAAAGTCTTGAAACTTAAGCGCATGAAAACTTTCAAAATCTTAACTTTTTAAACAAAATGTTTTCACATATTAGTCTTTTAACGTTTTAATGTAGATTTTTGTTTGAAATAATAAAGAAGAAGGGAAACAATTCGCAAACAATACCTTCATTACTAAACTACTCCCTCCATTTCTTAAAATCGAAAGTCAATCAAATCGTGATACTTTCCGTTAAATCGATTTATGCAATTCTTGAGTTAATAATGTGAATGAAAGTTTTTTTAATTTCTTTTCTCAGCTCCTATCAGAAATCAAGCAAACTAGTTTCAGATGAAGTTTGAATGTCAAAAACGTCAAAATAAAAAGAGGGAACGACGACGAGTCAAAGATCGACAAATTGTTCAAGAAGTCGACCAATTAGTGATTAAGAATGGATAAATGAAACTTCTGACACATTTAATTTTGATCTCAAGTGTTACTTCATACCTTAATTCTCCAGATAAAATTAGAAGTGAAAATTAACGATGTTATCAAATTTAAGTTTTAGAAATTTGCAGCACACGTAACTACAATTGTTGCAAAGACAATTAAAAAAATGAACACCTAAATATTATCGATTGAAAAATGTATGATGATATTATAGTAAAAATATTGATTTCATAAATTCCTAACCCATACGAATTCCACATAAGATTTAAAGAAATTCATAATACAGATTTTAACGAATTAAACGTATTTGAATACGTTCAACTCATAGGTTAACTGACAAGGAAGGGCCAGACGTGTTTTGTTTTGTTTTTATTTGTATTTTTTGAAATGAAACGTTATTTCTAGGATACTTCTTTATCCCAACGGTAAAAATAACTGCAAAAAATATCAAGCAGTCGCTACTAACACTTCTATATGCACTAATGCGGTCCCCGAGATACCTTTTGTTCAAAAGTTCAAGAAGAGTCCCCTGATTACAAATATCTTCTTTTTTTCTTTTTGAATTTCTGATCAGTCTTTCTTAAAAACATTGCTTTAACAATTTCACTATTGATTCGCAAGAACAAAATTATAAAATTATTTTTAGCATCACTGAGAAAAAATAAAACTGTTTTGTTTCTTGCATTTTTTCTCGCGATAACCCGTTTGCAATTTACAGCGTTACAAACAAATAATTTGTTAACAAAATTGACATATTTGCACAATATATTACCACAGAATCTATCGCTCTAAAATTTTTTAATTATTATTGTTGACAATTCATTCATTCATAACTGTAGTTAAAAATTTAACTATTTTGTTAAAAAACGGCTATTTTTAAGAGGAAATCGTCTAGACTTTTCCTCAACTGTTTAAAAAAAATAACCAGTGTCACAATTTTCACTTAAACTGTCGCAAACCCTATACATTCTATTAATAACATTTTCTATTATTTATAAACTCTCTTTTTCATTGTTTATAACCATTTTTATAAATAAAAGGCCTCAATTACCAGAATTGATTTTTTCAAAAATTGGTATTAATCTTTGACACAAGATAAAACTTTTTGTGGAATTTTCTCGTACGTCTAGCCATTATTTATTCACAGACTTTTAAGCAATGTATTGTTTTTTTAAACATGTTTACGCGAATAATTGCAATTTTCAGTGGGAAAATAAAAAATGTACAACCGTAAAAAATTAAAAAAATCAAAAACAGAATTATTTTAAAAAGTAGCGCATGAGGACTCTGAATATGCATAATTAATATATAGCCCATTGATCCATTATAATTTCACGATCGTCAAAGATTCTTACTCTTTTAAATTTTTGTAAACAATCAGAAGGCACTATTTTGAAAATGGAAACAGGTCTAAATACTTTTTTTCCCAAGCAATTATTTTTTTACTATTGAATTAGAATATATCTTAACTAACCGAATTAGTAATTTTTCACTAATCTTTAGTGGCGCACTTTCCACTAATAAAATCTGTACAATTTCTAGAGTAATTAATTAAGTTTGATCAATTTTGATTCAGAGAGGCAGTAAAGTATCTTTTCCGTAAGAAAACAAGCTATCAACAAAAATTAAACTTCCTCAGAGACTGAAGCTGATCCTTGTTCAAGGCAAACCAAAAATCGAAAACAGAACTCTTTTGAAAAGTAGCGCACGAGGACCCTGAATATGGATAATTAATTTATACCCCACTGATCCATTTTAATTTTAAGATTGTAAAAAATTCTCATTGTGGCTTGTAGGGGAGCGTAGATTTATGAAAAATATATTGTTTATAAGTCTGTTAATAAATAATCGCTTGACGTAGGAGAAAATTTCATGATAGTAAAAAGTTTTATCTTGTGTCAAAGATAATTAAAAAAACTTCTTTTTAAATCAATTAAGCTCACTGAGGTCTTGTATTTATGACAATTGTTATACAAAATAAAGCAATGGAGTTTATGAACTTTAAAAAATGTTATTAATGGAAGGTAAAGGTTTTGCAAGTAGTTTCAGGGAAAATTAAAAAATTAAAAAAAGATTAATTTTTTAACATAAGTGGCACTCTGGAAGAGCCTCGGCAGCCATGCGGTGAACACTAGCATAGCAACGGAGTTGTTCATCTCCGGAGAGTCGTGGGACCGGTACCTTTAGAGAAAAAGGTTCTCTGAGTACTTAAAGTCGTCGATCCTGGTGGTTCGGAACCTACCTTAAACTGTAGGTCCCACTCCCACCACCAAGTAAGTGTGTGTTTGGGGAGGGGGTGTAAAGGAATAGGGGAGAGGTTCAAGGAAAATGTACACCTTCAGGGGAGACATTAGAAACTTCTATTCCAACTGAGTAACAAAAATTCACAGACAGAAGTTTTTATTTAATCGGGAGATAGAATATGTATATGTTTAAAATTTTTCTTGAGCAATATTTTCTATGGTACAACTGTGTAAATGTCAATTTTGTTGAAAAAACGTTTGTAACATTGTAAATTGTAAACGGTTGATCCTAAGAAAAAGGTGCAGGAGGCAAACAATTTTTTGTGTGCTTAGAGATGCTAACAATGATTTCATAAAAAAACAGGCATTTCGATCAATTTCGACGGTAGTGTATTCCGCGTTTTATTTATTTAGTCTTATGCTACCAAAAATCATATTATTTATTTAAATTGTTTTTTATCACACTTATTACGAAAAAAAAGAAACGGGAAATTCGTGAATTTGTGTGTAGGTACAGGTGCACGAAAGTTTCATGGGATTCGGATAGACGACGTCCGGTGGGTGCTACATAATTCAGGTGCAAGCCGGATTCCCGCGTCCAATAAATCTCACGCTAAGCTGACACTTTGAAACGCGCTGCGAGTACCTCGTCTCGTTCATGATGTCTAGTTGTGGAAAAATTAATCGCAAGCTCTCGAACGCACTCAAGCGCATCTTCATTCTTTATTTTTCATTCTTCATCTGTGAATTCACGACGCGCAAGTGATTATAATCGCTTGGACTTGAATCAGTAAAGTTCGATCAAATAGCTTGGATGAATTTCGTATTCGACGCGACGCGCCACGCCGAGGGAATTCCCCGGGGTCGTGGCTCGCGCGCAGACGATGAGAATCAATCTTTCGCAGCCACTTCCGGTCTACGAGCAACCCTCTTTCGTTATTATATTTCCAATTCGAAAATTTCCTCTATAACCTTTTCGATTTCTTTTTTCGACTACGAAACTGAAAAGAGATTGAACAATCTCGTTTTTAGAGCACACTTTCGTATTAATCCTCGTGAAGAAGATTCTTTATATGGGTAATTCTCTGAATAGATTGAACAATCTAGTTTTTAGAGCACACTTTCGTTTGAATCCTCGCGGGTAAGATTCTCATATAGGTAATTCTTTACAGACAGGGTACTTTCAGGTCTACGGGATAAATTATTTAAAATATTAGTTGTAGGGGAGCGGTGCCTAATGAGCGCATCAAAATCTATCGCTCAATTTAGATTAGATTTTATAATTGTGGACCTCCATATGAAAAGAGCTCTTATGGTTGGTATTCAGAAAACAAGGGTCCGGATCATGCCAACCCTGGCAAGTCACATTTGCGGAGAGTCACATCTATGGCACGGCACATTGTGGCCACTCTCGTTTCGAAAAATTTGAAGTCCACAAATAATTCACAAAAAGTGGTCGGACGACTACTTCCCCACGGGTTCTTGGAAATAGGTAGGGTGTGAACTAGGTTATTTTTGTGACTAATAAAAGGGGCACTTTTGCCCATTTTTTGTGGACTTTAAATTTTTTTCCGAATAAGAGTTGCCGCAATGTGACTAACCGCAAATATGAATCGCCAAATTTGTGATTTTTCGCATTTTAGCCAATGTTTTGTGTACTTCAAATTTTTCGAAAAAAAGAGTTGCCGCAATGTGATTTGCCGCACTTTTGCCAATTTTTTTTGGACTTCAAATTTTTCCGAATGAGAGTTGCCGCATTGTGAATAGTCGCAAATGTGACTAGCTGCAAATGTGACTCACCACATATGTGATTTCCTGCATATTTGTCAATTTTTTGTGGGCTTCAAATTTTCCCGAATGAGAGTTACCGCAATGTGACTAGCCGCAAATCTGACTCACCGCATATGTGATTTTCCGCATTTTCGCCCATTTTTTCTGGACTTTAATTTTTTTCAAATAAGAGTTGCCGCAATCTGACTTACAGCGTTTTTGCCAATTTTTTCCAGATTTCAAATTTTTCCGAATGAAAGACGCCGCAATGTGATTTTCTGCAAATGTGACTTGCCGAGTGTTGACATAAATCAACCCCGAAAATGCAAAAAATGCCATTTCTGAAAACCGATCACAGGGGTCTTTTTCACATGGAGGTCAACAATTAGTCTCCAAAATTTTTAATTAAAAGCTCTTAAATTTGTAAAACTTCCTATCACTCAAGTAATAACCATTTAAATTGCAAATTTAAAATTATTAAGGTATAAGAATCTTACATTTTGACTGTTTCAGTTGGACAATTTAAAGCTGTAAACGCTAAAAATAAACATATTTCAATTAGTGTTGTTTCATCGTGGCCATTAGGGTGGCTCAAAAACTCCTTTTATTTTTAGAAAGCAACGCAGGAGGTTTAGCTGCCCCACTTCCTACCAAATCCGAAAAAAGAAATTCTCTAATTTTGTTTATGTTCCTTTTTATTTTAGCAGGTGCCGGTTTTGACTTGAAGTTGCCCATCTAAAACTCATGGGAAAAAGTTACTTTTTTTAGTTTTTGGAATAATTTTTTAGGGTTTGGGAAAATGTGACGTAAAGTGTAGAGACTTGTAGAGAATTATTTTCCAACGAAGGATTAGATGTATCAGACATATGGGTTTGACACTGTATACTCGTTTTTTTTTTACTGAGTATGATTTATATTGGTGTAGTGGAATATTTATCAACATTGGTTAATAAATTTTCAATTATTTAAACAAATGGAATTTGTTTAAACAATGTTTTTTCGAATATTCGTTTTTTCCCAAAAATTATTACTATTGGTCTCGTGGAATATTTATTAACATTGGTTCATTAATTTTCAATTACTTAAACAAATACAATTTGTTTAAATAATTTTTTGTTGAAATTTTTTGTTAAATGAATATTATTACTGTTGGTCTAGCGGAATATTTATCAATATTGCCCAACTATTTTTTAATTATGTGAACAAATTCCATTTGTTTAAAAAAGTTATGTTTCTAAAAATTCATCGAACTGACAGTTTATTCTCGTTAATAACATAAATTTATTTTAAAATATTTTCCGATTGTATAAACAATAAATTATTATTTATCTTCAACAAGCTTTAATTTGTTTAAATAATGATTGATTGTTTCAACAATTGGAAAATATTTGATGATAAATTTATGTGACTCAATGATAATAAACTGTCAGTTCGACGAATTAAAAAAAAAATTTTTAGATAAACGGAATTTGATTAAATAATTAAAAATTAATTTTAAAATGTTGTTAAATATTCCAATAAACCAAC
>CAKNWW010203498.1:0-14049 GCA_932074435.1 Andricus kollari
TATGTCCGTCGTACCAGAGAGCCTGTTTTACAGCGCTTGCAATGTTTCAAGAAATCAACAATTAATATGCCTGTCATGCTTGAGAGCCCGTCTCGAAGCGTTTGCAATGCTGTAAACAATCACAATACATGTTGTAATATATGGAAAGGTTCAAAGTTAGCTTGTCAAACTTTAATTAAGATTTAGGCAAAGATAAATAACAAAAAAACAAGAAGATAAAATGCATAAGCTATCATGGGAAATAAGTCAGTCATGCCTGAGAGCCTGTTTCACAATGCTTGCAATGTTTCAAAAAATCAACAATCAATATGTCTGCCATGCTTGAGAGCCCGTCTCGAAGCGTTTGCAATGTTGCAAACAATCACACAGTCAGTAAGTCAGTTTGTCATGCCTGAGAGCCTGTCTCAAGGCGTTTGCAATGTTGCCAACAGTCCATTATCAACTTTATCAATTCAAGTATCAAGAAATTAAAGGATGTTTTTTAAACTTAAGTTAAATATAAATCTTGAGGAAGGCTGTTCTATTCGTTCGAAACAATAAACAAAATTGATGTCTATGAAAATAACTATAAAAATCCTGATAATAATTAATTGCTCAGAAATATCTCAATAAACCTTGTATCCTTTCAATACGCTCTTTCTCTTTACTTTAATCGCTCTTGTTTAAACTTTCCTATCTTATTATCGATTTTCAAAAGATTACATTATTTCTACGAATTTCAAGAAATTTCGAAACCTTGAGAGGATACAAAATTTAAATACCTTGAAAATAAGGATTCAAACCTGTAGAATCCAATTCACAATATATGAACAATTCTACGGCTAAATTAATATCTTTTCAGATTATTAACTTCAAAATTAAATTTTAAATGTACAGTGTTAAAAATTTTTTTTTTAATTTGGTAGACATTTCAATCCAAACAATCAGCGTCCCGAGAATAGTTCATACTGCATACCTAAATTAAAGCCTCAATGTTGAACTCCAAAGTGCACCAAAGTATGCAACCCGCAAGGATTCCACATCGAAATTGTTCAAAATTGCACGCAATGTAATTATAATGACATTTAATTATTGGATACATTTTTCCACTAAGAATTAACAAAATTCTGACAGTATTGAAAATCTGACAAAAATGAGATAAGTAATAAGCCTTTACGTGAACTTTCATTCTGTATAATTCATGCGATATTTTATTAATATAATTTATTGTAAGCTCAGTCTATTTTTCAAACTCAATGTTGAAAGGCGTTCCTTTTTACACAAAAAAATGTCATTCCATATACGTAGAATATTTTTCCTATTAAAAACTCCCTCGAAATTCATTCATAGCATTGAATTCTTGAAAAAAAAAGAAAAAACGTCAAATAATTGACTAGAACTATGAAATTTCAAAAAAACTTACTACAAGTTCATGCTTCCCCCGCCAACCCACTATCCGGCTCGAAGGACCAAAATGTTTTGAATGAATGACGGAGTGGCGTGGGATAGCGAAGGAATCATGTTCACCAATGTTAAAGTTCACGAAAAATGAACCAGACAATTTCTCACCGAAATCCTGCACTTCTAGTTACCTTGTATCGATTTAGTTCAGTATACGAGTTCTCGATCCTATCCAATGAAGAGGTGTCCAAAAAAAGGTTTTAGTTGTTGGTGAAAATTGGCACAGATGTAGCCTCCGGAAGCTACGACCACGATCGTTCACCGAACGATCGATCTCGACGCTACCGGAGGTGATACGTCATCCGACTCGTCACTTCCCGCAACACCAGAAGACGCACATCTCGAAGACGCACAATTGATTACTTATCGTTGCAACTACCGAAATATGGCCATACCAGCCTACACATTGATAGCAACTGACTCTCTCTGAGAAGGAGCCCGACAGTCCCCCACCAAGGCACCGTCAAGCGACAAAATGAGTCACCACACAAGCCAAAAGGTAGCCCCAAAACTCATGAACAGAAAAGGAACCTTGAACGAGAAGAAGCATTGGGAGGATGCCATGCGATGATCAATGAAGCCCGATGGTCAATCAAAAGGAAAAATAAACATCAAATAAATGATTAACACAAAGTTTTAAGCAATGTTCCATAAATTTTGAGGAATTTTCCCTACATAGCAGGTGGGAAAATTCCTGAACATTTAGGTATTATTACACAATATTGGGGAAAATTCCCTAAGAAATGTTTTACAGTATATAGCACAGCTCCACAAAAAAAGAAACAGTTTTCTACCCCAGAAACCAGAATAGGCTTACCCTGCGTTTTTGGGTTCGCTGAATTCGAATTCGGGGTCCGTGTGGCTCCATCACGTCAGATTTCGTCCCTAACCTGAAAAAACATGAAAATCGCTGTTGTCTCGCATATGTCTCGCGGGGAAATTTAAATTATTCGCATGCCTCAACCAGAACCACCCGGACCGTCAATGTAGAAGCAGTTGTTATTATAAATATGATTTTCACTTGCTTTCAAAACAATGTCAATAATTTCTTTTTTTACCTTCTTAGATTTATTATATTGCTCAGTTCCCATTCTTAGAGCATCTTCTACGGAAATATCGTTCTCCTGAATATGATTGCTCAGTAGGGCGTATCGAAAAAAAAGTTGTTTGCGCGAAGTTCTAATAGCAATGAAAACTTTCTCTTGGGAGTCAACAACACTCCCCTAAATTTTCATTGAAAAAAAATCCTTTTGTCTCCGCATCGTAGATATAGCTAAAAATCACAAACAACAAAGCACTTCTTCAAATTTTAACGGCAAAATTTTTTTCTGGAGATTTCAATTATCAATAAAAATAGTTCAACGCAAGTCGATTTATACCTGCATAACGATAATTTCATTGAAATATTATTTACCCTCCCTAATTGATTTTGAAGTTTAAAAAAATCGAAAAAAAAGTCGACTTTTTCGCTATTTTCTTAGAGTTACGGTAAATTTCTGGACTATTTGACCATGTAATGTGTGATATACGTCAATGAGATTGTATTTGAAATATGTTGCACCAATAATATATGAGGAATGTTGATACTAAAATAATTTTTATTGACTTTGAATCACAAGAAAATATTTGAAAGTGATATATTACTCTTTGTTTGATAATAAAATTAATTTTCGGCACATAAATTATCACAAAAAATAGTTCGAAGCAAGTAGATTTGTACCAACATAGCACAAAATTATTCAAATATTTTTTACTCTACCTAGTGTCCTTGAAATTTCAAAATATCGAAAAAATCGACTTTTTCCCTATTTTCTTAGAGTTACGGCAATTTTTTCGACTATTTGACCATGCAGTGTCTGATATACGTTAAGAAGAATGTATTATCAATACGTTACAGCAATAATATATACAGAATGTCGATATTAAAATAATTTTTATTGAGTTTGGATCACAAGAAAATATCTAAAAGTGTTATATTGCTCTTGATTTCACAACAAAATTAATTTTCGTTTATTTTAATGTCAACATTCCTCATATATTATTCTTGCAATATCCCATGTAGAAATTGCGATCGGTATTTGGAAGGGCCCCGGCTAGTTTTCCCTATTTCTGATCGGGCGCTGATAGGGAAAAATAGAGAGGGCCAGACTATTTCTGTAACGCTGTTTTAGCCAGGCTCTACCTAGAACTTCTAGCAAGGTCCTTACGCGAATACCCTTCAATCGCCCGTCTAAAACCTCTCTGTTTTCCGGTACATTCTTCATTCAGCTATGATATAAATATATGTGACAAATATTTTTCAACAACAAAATGAATAGGAATATTTAAATACACACCAATTTTAGATCGATGATTTCAGAGGTTTATATTTCGTTAATTAAAACCCGTTTTTTGCATATATTTATATCGCACAAAATCTGAATATTGAACATTTGCACTCTACTATGAAAAATGATCATTTTCATTATTTTTCACTGGGTTTCACATACACAGCACAAATTTAACTGTTTTCCTTATATTTCACGTATTAAAAACAATTTTATCTTTATTTTAAACAAAGTAAAGTTATTGTGAAAGTTGAAAAAATAAATTACCCAATTTTTTTTGGTTATATTCACAAACCCTATTCAGTACATGTAATAAATATAATTTATCAAAACTACTACTTGAACTTTATTTAATACAAATTTAGTTGGTGTTATTTTCATTAAAAACACGTGTTTATAAGTGTTCAACACACGGATGCTTCAGATGAAAATAAAATTCAGTTTGCTGTCACATGTTGTTGGGGCAGCCATTCGCCTGTTTACTAAAGCATAATTTAGTGCATACAAACTTCTGAAGATGGCACTGCATCGTATATACTGCAGCGCCATCTTCATAAAGTTTATCTGGGGTATGCTGACAAAGGCCCGACCAGTGCCTGACTAGAATTTTTTGGTTCTTATATCTAAATGAGGAACCAACTACAGCCTGACTCAAACACAAGATTAGGGCCTAACTAGACACTCAGGGTTTTTCTGGTCATAATAAGGAATAAAAAATCTTAGCAATTCCTGAAAGGGTCCTGACTAGAACTTACTAGTACAGTTGTTTTAGTGAGATTCTGACTACTGCCCTAATTGAAATGGGGACAAATAGGGCGGTTTCTACATTGGATATTTGAAATACATTCTCATTGACGTATATCACACTTATATGGTCAAATAGTCCAGAAACTTACCGTAACTCTAAGAAAAAAGCGAAAAAGTCGACTTTTTTCGATTTTCTGAAACTTCAAAGTCAATTAGGAGGGTAACAAATATTTCAATGGAATTATCGCTATACAGATATAAATCGACTTGCTTTGAACTATTTTTATTCATAATTTAAATCTCTAAATAAAATTGCTTGCTGTTCAAATTTGAAGAAGTGCTTCGTTTTTTGTGATGTTTAGCTATATCTACGAAGCGGAGACAGAAGGCATTTTTTTTATGAAACTTTAGGGGAGTGTTTTTAACTCCCAAAACAAAGTTTTCATTGCTATTAGAACTTAACGCAAACAACTTTTTTTTCTCGATACGCCCTATTTCTCAGGTGATCTGCAATATTAAAAAACTTATTGAATTCATAACTTTCATCTGAAAGCATTCGACAAATATCATGATATGCTCATTTCTTTTCTTCAATTTCAATGTATAGTAAATAATCTTCTGATAATTGATTTTTAAATTGTTCCCAAAGCCCCTGAGGATTCATTGGTATACAGTGAATTAGAATGCGGACAAAAAGATTGCATAATGATTTGGGCAACATCCAAAAAACACCTTCTTGCATAGCTTTGATCCATTTTCCATCATTTTCTATGAGGCCACGTGCTAAGCATACTTCTGTGAATATTTGACAAAATGTGTTTTCATCAATTTATTTCAAATCGTTGAAAGATGTAGCACCCTTCACAGATAATAACAACAGACGGAGATAAAATAATTCTGGTTGTGAAGGACTAACAGAATACATACTTCACAAAATATTGAAAGTTTTTTTTTGTCTCCCATGGATTAGTATTTCTTTTAAATGTGTAGTAACGGGGAATATCTTTATAATAATATTTTCTAGCTTATTCACATTTCTTATTCAGATCGATGTATGCTTGAAGTTTCTATAGCGTTGTGAGACACATAAATGTTTTGTTGATTCGGCAGGTGCACTGGCAATCTTTCAATTGCGTGACTTTTTCCCTGTAAATTTTTTTCTAAAATCCTCCAAGCTGCTTCGCATGGTCCAACATATCGTTTATTCACAAAGTCTTTTAGTTCATCATGACGAACTGCATTTTCCTCTGCCTTTCCATTTTCTACAATTGTTATGAAGACTGCATCGTGTCCTTTATAAACATATTTAAATAAAGATTTCACTGCTCTATCTGTAGAAATATATTCAACATTTAATTGACAATTGAATGTAAGAGACAGAACCGGAGAAAAAGGTACAACATTTTTGTTGTTGATAATGTAACCCCCGCGGTGTTCATAAACCATACACCAATCACCGCATGTGTGAATGTTTTGTTGTATGATAATTTAATGCAAAGTAGGATTGTTTTTAGGATCAGGAATTTCTGCAAAAATGTGCTTACCAACAGCCTCAGCGCTTCGAAATTTTTAATTAGGTTGCAAGATAATTAATAGGTGAATATGTGGTAATCCACGCTTTTGAAATTCAATAACTTATACATGGGCCACAGTATTACAAAAATATTTTTCTTCGTCATCATATCTAGAAGCTGCATTACTTTCAGATGAAATACGCGTGTTACCCCGGGTAAAAATATTTGGTCTTGATTTTGACTTGAACGTCTTCAATACGTCTTCAAGACCATCATGTCTGGCTTCGTCTCACCAGCTAGACATTGGAGATATACGGACTTCTCTCGCATTTGTGGTTGTAGCTGTTCCAAGACAAGGCCAGGTCGACTTGTCTTAAGACAAGAAGTGTAGGTGTTGATAAATATAACGAAATTGCTCTTAAAGAAAATTATATTACCAATTTTTGGCTCTAACATTTGTCAGGGTCAACATTACAAAAGTTTTCGTTTGTAAATTTTATTGTTCATTATACTCCAACCTCTATAAACTATGGACCCCACCGACAGGGCCTGCCATTCCCAGGAATCAGGTAGCATCATGTTCCGATATCTTTCGACTCTTAATTTTACTTGATTCGCTTTACAATATTCTTTACCATCTTTTTCAACTTTCACATAATTGTCGACAATTCACTGTAGGAAAAGTCTACCAAGCAGTAAAATTGGATTAAATTTTGTGCGTATGCCTATAAGGTACTTCACGTATGACAATCTACTGACGCTCTTATTTTTATTAACTCGCTTTAGGTTTTTATGCCACCCGAAATGTCGATGAGGATGTATTAGAGGATAAGTCCATGGTTCCACATTTGGGTCCATTGTGCTAATTGCTTACGAACATTTCGTGTTTTTATTATGAACTACTACATACGAATCAGGAATATCGCCATATGCACTGGAATCACAAATAGCAGCTGCTTCATTAGTTCCTCGAGGATTGTAACGATTTAAATCCATGCCTGGTTTTAGATTGAATAGTAATTGTAATTCTGGTGTAGTTTCATTATTTCTTTTAGATTGTAGTCTTAATTCTTCACCCATCACCTGGAATGATTTCGCAAAAACATTATGTGTTCTCATAATACTATCCATGATTTGTAAAATCTCTTCATCAAGTTCAGCAATGTCAGAAATTCGATAGCTGTTTGCCTCATTTTGATCAAATATAAAAAGTTGACCAAAAGTTGGATTTCCATTTTCAGAAAGATGTAATACAGTATTAAATTTATAATAAATTTGACTTTGAATTTTGAAAAAAAGGGTCCTGGAGGTCTGTTATTAAATTTAATTAAGTTAGTATTTAAGAATGCAAGTGAATAAGCACTATTGTATCTGCGTATAAATTGTTTAAAGTGATTAGACTTTGGATGCGTATCATCTAAAAGTTGCTCCAATTATTCAGGATAAGGTGGTAGTTCCATTAAGGAAACTGTTCCGTGATTACAACAGTCATTAAAAAATTACCTTTTTGAGATAATTTTTCGCCAGAAAAATGTTTTGCACCGCAATGTATACATGCTACATCCATATTTCCAATATAATTTTCTTTCATGTCAATTACATAATAATTATTAATTGTAAATGATTCTTCTTTTATTCCTTTAAAATCTATGTACAGTTTTTGTTTCTTAGTAAGTTTTTTACGTTTATCAAGTGCAACTTCAATATCCACTTTTTATTCGCATCCTTAATTTTTTTCTTTCTCTATATCGCTTCTGTGCCTCAACCTGTCTTTTACGTTCCTGCTCAACCATAATATCAGTTTGTTCATGATCCTGATTTAAGTAATATTTCTTTTTTCCATCTCTACAACGTTTTTTTCTTTCAGCATTACTTTTGCGTATTTGAAATTCATTTTTACTGTAAACTTTATTTTTGTATGACCTTAAATAATTTTCATTAGTGGTACTACGCGATGGAATTGCATTGTCAGTGCAAAACAGAAAAAACTAGAAGTAAATTTTGTTGCAGGTAATTTTGTATTTTTACCTGCGGGTATAGGTAAAAGATAAATATTACCCTTAATAAGATGTAAACTGTCTGCTATTACCTGTCCGCACGGGTTAACAGTAAATATTACCGTGAGTTGGGAGTAACTATCATTGTAAGCATGCACAAGGCATTATCTACAGTTTCCTTAGTTTTTTTTATCATTTGAAAAGCGATGTGCTCCTTTATTTGTATACCCAAATGTCACCTACATATCTGAAATTTTGAAAAAAGTGCTTTAAAATCATATCTCAAGACTGCGTTATCAAGAACTGATAAATGCGAATAGCATTCGTTGACGCCACTGGTCATCACTCGTGCCCATAGCGGCCGAAAGTTTTAATCGCCGTTCGCAAAACAGCTGTAGTGGGACTCTGATACCGTGTCGGAAATCGAACGGATCTCTTTTTCTAACGTGTGGAGATAGAAAGAGAGGTTCTTTCGATTTTCGACTTGGAAACAGCATCGGAGTCCCACTGCTGTACTTACAAATGTTGCAAGCAAACGATGTTAAGTTATCCAGGCCTTCGAGGTAAAAATTGACAATTACCCTCACAACGTTGGAAAACACAGAAGAATACCCGAGATGTCAGAGTAAAGATTACCCACCCGGGGTAATTTGTATTGCATGTAATCTTTACCCTGAAATTCGGGTAAAGATTATATTTAGTTTCTTCTGTGAATTTGAGTTTAAACTGTCATCTAATTTCGTATTTATTTTCGTATTGGTATTTTTCATTTTTTTTTACAATTGGTGTTTCATTTTCTTCATTTTAGTGTGATGAATGAGGCTTCAGTATGTATAAAATGTAATAAATTAAAAAATATAAATTTTGTTTTACAAATAATATCTCCTAAAACAAGAGTAAGTATTAATATGCAAATTCAACGCGAATGAAATCAATTTTCGCACATATCAATCGCACGAACCTGTAACTGAACTATAATTTAAAAGGAAAATTTCAAATTACATGATTATAATGTCAAGACAACAAAAGGTTATATATATATATATATATATATATTTTTTTTTAAACGAAGATAATTATTTTTCCAAAATGCATTGTAGACTGAAGGAATCTATATTGCAGATACATAATCCTTTCTGTTATTTTTCAATTAAATTAGATCATACTTTTCTTTTCTAATTCAAACTACAAATGCTTCTCTTATCTTGACAAACTTTTCTTCTCTTTTTCTTTCTTCTCTTACCCAATGTAATGAATATACAATGTTTCCATTACAGGAAGTTATGAATAGTACTTACAAATATATGTTGAAGTAAATCATAGTCGTCCCCAATATAACTGAAAGTAAAATTAAAACTTTTATAAATCTTCACAATTTTTCATTTTATATTAATTTTTTTTATTTTCGAACATTATACAAATAATTAAAATTGTATTTTGTAAATATGTTAATAATTATAAAGAGAAGTATTTTTCAACGTAACTGAAAGTAAATTAAAACTAGAAAATTTAAAGAAAATTGAAATTACACAAACCCATTTTTATAATTAAAAAATTGTTACTTATAGATTGTTCATTTATGATTTATACGTTAAATTTTAATTGGAAGTTATCTAATGTGAAAAAAATAATCTTATGATGTAAAAATAAATTGCTAAATAATATCGTATTTTGTAAAAATAAATAGTCACAAAATGAATTAAAATAATTTATATCCTTAATCTAACTTAAACGCTGCATATATTCTAAGTTTAGCCTTACTTACAATAATAACAGTAATCTTAATTGTACAAATGAGCGATCTTCCAGGGCTTCCGTTTCCTCTTACCATAAGAATATGTTTTCCACGATTTTTTAAATTTACTATTTACTGTCCTTCAATAGGATTTACCGTTTGGCTCTGCCCTGTTCCATTTGTCTTCCTTTTTTATTTTTTGCAAATATTCTGGTTCCGTCAACCCTTTGACCATCATATGCCACCTATTGTACCTCGAATCCATAATCTTTCTCCATCTCTCTTCTCCTTGTCGTACTAATAGCTCTAATTCTATGTTCTGCCAATCCAAAGCCCCTTCTTGTATATCACAAACCCTCCTCATTTTTTTCCTCTCTTCCTCCCATTTCGAATTTCCTAAATTACCTCCCGCCTCCTTATTCCGAATTTCGTCTAAGCAAACTTGTGCTATTCTGCTCCCCTCTCCCCTTTTCAGCTTCTCTTCAAACCTCCAGGCTCTCTTAATTTGTCTAGTTACCATTTTTTCCCTTCCTAATTCTTCCCTTAACATGTATCCTGGGCAACTCCAACTAAACCCCATTACCCATCTCAGAAATCTCTCGTGCATGCTTTCCACTTTCTTATGTTCCTTCCAACCCCAGATCTCCACTCCATAACACAACACCGCCCAAACCAGCGCATCAAACAACCAAACCCGCATTCTCCAATCGTCATTGAACTTTCTCTTTCCTATAACCCATACTTGGCCCATTACTTCACTCGCACATTCGATTCTTTTCCTCACCTGCACCTCGCTTCCCCCTCCTGCCTCAAACCAAAAACCTAAGTAACAGAACTCCTCCACACTTTCCACTATTTGTCCGTTTATCTTCCAAATGTTACCTATTTTGGCCTTTCTACTTCTGAAGCACATCACCTTGGTCTTCCCTACGTTCAGCGTCAGTTCTTTTGTTCCCACATACTCTTCGAAAATTCTCATCATTAAGTTCATCCCCTTCTCATCGTCTGCTAACAGAACTACGTCGTCCGCGTATGCTAGAGAGTATAGTTTGCTATTACCCAAAATCGTTCCCCCTTTCCCTTTTTCCTTTAGCTTCTCCTCTAAGTCTGCCAGCAGCATATTAAAGAGTAGCGGACTCAACGGGCACCCTTGCCTTAGACCTCTTGCTGTCCAGAAAACCTACCCTTTCTTCCCTCCTATCTTCATCCTAATCCTGGTTTCAGTAAAAATTTCCTTCATCCTCTCTACCAACCCTTCCTCTATTCCCCTCTCTTTCATTGCCTGCCATAGCACTTTTCTATTTACTGAGTCAAAAGCTGCTTTAAAGTCTACGAACAAGGCGACTAATTTCCCTCTCTTTCTCCCTAAATTTCTGTTAACCAAGTAGTTGAGTACGTAGATGTTATCTATTGTCCCCATCCCTTTTCTAAATCCCGTCTGATTGCGTGGGATACTTTGTTTCTCTTCTATCTGACTCTCTAACGTTTTTCTTAGAATTTCTGCGTATATTTCATAACTCATTGGCATGAGAGTGATCCCTCTGTACTCCTCTACCTTCTTGCCCTCCCCTTTCTTGAAAGCGGTACCACCAGCCCTGTCATCCACTCCTGCAGCCACCCTTCTCCTTTCTAGACCTTGTTGCAGATCTTCCACATGTTATTTATTTCGTTATTTCGTTCCCTTCCTCCATTTCTTCCGGAAACGGAAGCCCTAATCATTAATTCACTAATTATTGAAATTGAAATTACGCGAATTAAAAAACTTAAGTTAGTTTAATAATTCGTTAATTGAATAATTTTGAAATGATAGAATGATAGCATTTTATTATTATAAATGTTAAAAGAAATAAAAGTATATAAATTTAAAAAATAATCATTATAGAAATATTGCATTTTATTATTATAAACCCTAAAAGAAATGCCAGTACATAAATTTAAAAAACAAAACCTTAAGAAAAAAGTTTAAATTAAAATTTTTTTTATTTGTTAAAATTATAAAAAGAATTAAAATTGTACTTTGTGAATAGTTTAATTCATTTAATTATCATCAATTCTAAAAGAAATGGAACTATATAAATTTAAAAAAATAAGTAATAATACAAAATATTTTAAATTTCTTTTTTTTTCATTTTTAAACACTATACAAATAATTAAAATTTTACTTGTTGAATAGTTCAATAATTATAAAGAGAAGTATTATTAATCGTTACTGAAAGTAAATTAAACATAGAAAATGTAAAGAAAATTAAAATTAAAAACATTTTTATAATTTAAAAACTGTTACTTATATATTGTTAATTTATGATTTATACGTTTAATTTTAATTTAAAGTTATCTAAAGTAAAAAAAAAATCTTATGATATAACAAAACTTGCTAATGTATGTATTTATTCTCTCCCTTTTACGGGTTTGAGGGCCTCCGCTCCCTTTACAGTATGTTACAAAACCACTTATACTACCTTAATAAAACTTACTACCTAAGTAATAATATTCTACTTATATTAACTTGAATGCTGTCGCTTTGTCTTAACCAAATTACTCTCGAGATTTGCTGATTATTGAGATTCTTGGACTTCCGTTTCCTCTTACCATTTCCGTTACTATGATTTTAAAATTTTATTCACTTTACTGTTCTTGTGTAGGAGTGCGCGATTGGCCTTTCCCTGATACATACCCCTTACTTTCTCTCATTTCTTCCAGTCTCATCATCCAGCTTGCCCCTTGTCCACTTCCATCCAAGATCCACCTTATCCTGTCATCCACACTCTCACCACCTGTTTCCTCCCCCGTGCATCTATCTAAAACATGCCCCCATGATTCTATCTCGTAATAACAGACTCTACATCTTATTTCCTCTTCATCCATCCAGTACCTACACTCTCTCATTCCTTCTCCCATCCTAAATCGTATAACGTGGTTCCACTTACTCTCCTTTTTAACTTCAACCTTCACTACCTTATATCACCTGTTATACTTAGATTCCATGATTTTTTCCCACCTTTACTCCACCTCCTTAATTATTAGTTCATTCTCTAACTCTTGTTATACTCCACTTTACCTCTATTTAATTCCTCCCTCAACATATATCCTGGACAGTTCGAGCTCACTCCCATTACCCATCTCAAGAATCTCTCCTGCATACTTTCCACCCTCTTGTGCTCCTTCCCTCCCCAGACCTCCACTCCGTAACTTAGGACTGACCACACCAACGCATCAAACATCCACAGTCTCATCTTCCAGTCATCTTTAAACCTTTTCTTCCCCATACCCCACACCTGCCCCATAACTTTGGTCGCATATTCTATCCTTCTCCTTACCTGTAGTTCAACCCCTCCTTTCGACTCAAACCAGAAGCCCAGGTAACTAAATTCCTCGACCTGTTCCACTTTCTCCCCGTACATCTTCCATTCATATTCTACCTTTGTCCTTCTGTTCCTAAAAATCATCACCTTCGTCTTATTTACATTTACCGTTACGTCTTTAATTCCCACATACTCCTCAAACACTCTCATTATGAGACTCATCCCTCTCTCGTCATCCGCTAATAATACTATATCGTCTGCATATGCTAAGGAATATACCTTGCTATTTCCCAAAACCGTTCCCCCTTTTCCTTTCTTCCCCAGTTTCTCCTCTAGATCTGTCAACAAGAGACTGAATAGTAGTGGGCTCAGTAGGCATCCTTGCCTGAGCCCCCTTCCACTCCAAAAAATCTCCGATTTTTGTTTTCCAATCCTCACCCTTATCTTAGTCTCCTCGAATATCTCCTTTATCCTCTCGACCAACTCTTCATTCACCCCCCTCTCTTTCATAACCTGCCATAACACCTTTCTGTTTACCGAGTCAAAAGCCGTTTTAAAGTCTGTAAATAAGGCCACTAACTTCCCTTTCTTCCTCCGTAAGTTCCTATTCACTAAATAATTCAGTACGTAGATGTTGTCTACTGTTCCCATTCCTTTCCTGAAACCCGTCTGATTGTGTGGAATAATCCCTTTCTCTTCCACCTCCCTTTCTAATCTCTTTCTGAGAATCTCCGTATATATTTTGTATCCCACCGACATAAGTGTGATTCCCCTATACTCCTCCACCTTCTTTCCCTCTCCTTTCTTAATTATCGGCACCACCAACCCTGTCCTCCATTCCTTAGGCCATCCCTCTCCTCTCCAAACCTTATTACATACCTCCCACATTTCTTTTCTCACCCCTTCTCCTCCAAACCTCAACGTCTCGTTCTCAATATCGTCCTCACCTGTTGCCTTGTTTCTTTTAAGCCTCCCTATCGCTCTATT
>CAKNWW010203512.1:0-12570 GCA_932074435.1 Andricus kollari
CCTTGGGTCGCTTTGTGTGCTCAAAACACATGAGGGTTTCGCCGGCCTGTCGTTGTGATTTCATCGTGTCCTGTGACCACTCATCTCACGGTTGTGAGACGTGGCCATGAATGGGATTTACCGCGGTCCTACTGGGAGCCGCTGCCATTTTTTTTTAGATGGCAGTAGTTCCCAGTGAAACCCTGCGGTGGTTGTTTAACCTTATTTTTTTAAATTATATATATATATATATATATATATATATATATATATAAGACAATGCAGGCTTTAAACAAAGTAATAAATAGAATACCTTATGATGAATTCGAAACCTACGAGCCAATTGTTTTTGAAAAAAGTGAAGAGGTAACAGAATTAGAAGATATAGATAGTTCTAAAAAAATACTTAGCTTAGAAAAATCAGAAACAAACGATCTTAGCAAATAAACTCATAAGAGAAAAAGAGGTAGACCAAGGAAATTTAAGATAGAAAATTACAAACAAGTTTTAAGTATTGATCAGGAAAAATTGGTAAGAGATCAAGGAAATGAACGTGACGGCTCGGTAACTAGAAGCAAAACTAAGGAAGTTGAGGATATCAGTTTTGCCCGATATATACAAGGTTCAGAATGTGAAGAAACAAAAAGAGACATATTGGGATATATTCTGTTGGCACATATACATAAAGATCCTGCCACATATGAAGAAGCGATGAATTCGGATGAGAAGGAATTATGAAAACAAGCTATCGATGATGTTTTGAATTAATGACGGACTGGCGTGGGGTAGCGTAGGAATCATGTTCAGTCATGTTGAAGTCAACGAAAATGAACAAGACAATTTATCACCGTGATCCTTAACATCGAAATACCTTGTATCGATTTAATCCGGGATACTAGTCCCCTAGCTGATCCAGTACAGCACTCCCTTTGTGCCCAAAAAAAGGTTTTGGAAAAATTAGGTCAAATGTAGGCTCCGGGAGTGACGACCACGATTGCTTTTCCAGAAAAATCGATCCCGACGCAACTGGAGGTATGAGTCCTCCGACTCGTCACTTCTCACAACACCAGAAGACGATCGAGTCGGGAAAATTATTTCACAAAATTATAATCACAGAAACTCGAAGATAGAAAATGAGAAAAGACTAATTAAATTACTGATGTCCTCACAAAGGTCAAGATCGAACTGGTCGACCAGAGAGAACTTGATTAAGATCCACAGGAAATATAAACATTGGAGAGCGACACTATAAATCGAACCCGAGAAAGTCTTTAACGAGACAAACAAACATCAAGAGAAATAATTGTTAACATCCCGCCCGCGTCGTTCTCTGAAGGAAACAAATTCCTCGTGTGAAGGTCAAGAGTTTAGTGCCGCCCGCCATGAAGCACACAGTAAATTTCCATGTATGAAAGGCAAAAATTCAGTTCCGCCCGCCATGGAACACAATTGTCAGGTACTAATATTGGTTATCCGTCCTAAAGGCCGTGTCTCATGTCGAAGTAGAGAAGGGTTGACAATCAACACGATGTCTCCAATTTGAAGATGATGTTTCGGCACAGTCCATTTATCTAAAATGCTTTCCATCTTTGAAGTAAATCATTAAGAAGTAGAGTATCTCAACCAACTTCAGCTTCCAGAGATCCTGCGTCAGGATCTTCGCGACGATAGTGATTGGACTCAACCAGCCAACTGGGTCAAAGAGTCAGGAAATAGCAGCCAGAACCTTCCTCTTAATGATCGGGGATTCACTGTCGATTACGGTTGCTTTGAATCGAAATTCGTCAGATACAAGATCCCAGGCGACTCTCAAATCATTAACTGGGCTATCGTTCTCGAACTGTAGCCAATTTTTACGTAGTCTATCGCACTCATGAATTATATTTAAAAGGGGAAAGTAGTCGGAAGCCTACTTCTTCAGATGCATTTTTCCCGATTTCAACAGCTGAATCAGTGAATCCCGAAGTTTAAGGGCAGAAACTTCATCACTCGTGCCTGATAATTAACATACATATTTTTCCCAATCGAATTACCAGATATAGAGCACATAGCATTCCGCAGGTTAGAGTCCGAAGTTGATACTGACTATGTTCGTTTGCTTCTGGTTCCCTCCACACGATATGTTGAAGATCGACATCTCTTTCGTCAACCTTGACCTGACGATAAATCATTGCAACATCACAGAAGACAATTCGAGGGAATCCCCATCGCATCAAGACGGCGATGCATTGAAGACAATGCAAAGTAAGGGACGAACCTCTGCATTTCGCCAAACGGCATGATGTGGGATGCAGTAAGTGGACCTGAAACTCGTAAGTGTCTCTGTACGAGAAATAAGACTCATTGCCCCAACCTTTCATAATCAAACATAAAAACGCGTATATTCCTCGTTCAGCAAGGTGTCCTTCTCCAATCGTTGACATACGGAATCGAGTATCCTTTTAGCTCCTTGCAGAGATTCTTCTATAGTGTGAATTCAGGATGGTCGAAGAGAGAAGCGTAAGATGTATCGAACACCGTGAAAGCTCGTTCACACTCATGATTCTCGAGTGAAATCATGGAGGAGAATGGTTAATACCTCCTGTTCCCAAAAACGCTGCAGAATTTGAGCAAGGTTGTCCTTTTGATGACTACTTAAGGCTACTACGGTTACATAAGTGTCTGAGCTATCTGATGGCTCAGACAATCCAACTGGGCCGACCGCAACCCATCCAAAAACAGTTCGGAGAGCAACGGGAGCCTCGTGTAATCCGTGACAAAATCCATGGAGAAGCAGTGAGCCGTAAATGTCAGCGCCCAACAGCATGTCGAGAGGTCTTGGCACAGCGAATTATGGATGTAAGTCGATGTAAATCCAATTCTTCTGGACAATTGTCTGCGATGGAGCAGTCACGCCAAGGTCGCGAAGAATTGGAGCGTTGATCTCTACAGGTAAAACTACTCGCAAAGACTCAAGATGAAGACTGAATCGTCTACGATCAATCTCGACGGGCTTATTTTCAACCGGGTTGATAGGAGCATCAACTGCTTGTTGCGGAAGACCAAATTGTCGAATCAAGAAACGTGATATGATGGTAGTTTCGGAATCGGGATCGAGAAGAACTGTGACTTTAATTTGACGTCCGTCCTCGGTTTTTACGAAAACTTGTGCCGTGGCAAGCAGAACTTGTCAGGACGAGGCAGACGGATTCTCTGTTTCTGACGAGATAGATATAGAGTTAAAACGGGACTTCTTAGCAGTTGAACTTGACCAAGGTGCTAGGTCTTGCTCGCTTGCGGTCTAAGAAACCGTGAAAAGAAGTGTGATGATGTTCCTGGCATCCCTGGCAACTGAACCTTGAAGCACAATCTTTCCTGAGATGTCCCAAGGACAGACATTTGAAACAGAGATAAAGCCGACGGGTAGTCTGGCGCCGCTGGATCGAGTCGAGTTCTGCCCACGGAGTGCAGTAAAAATCGCTCATTGTAGCAGCGATTTAAGAGAAAGTTCCTGGCTGCTGGACAATTGGCCTCCGTAGTCGAAATCGTATCCAACGCTCTTAGCTGTACCCTGAACCACTCCTTTCAAGTAGTACAATTCTGCACTGGAGTGAGTGAGGCACCATCGTGCACCATGGAACGAAAGAGATCATGAAAGGATTCCCAATCTTCTCGTCGCCCTGAGAATGTTAGAAGATTGAGCTTGGGCAAGTGAGTCTGCGCATATGACCGAGAGTCCATTGCTGGAGGATCCACTGCAAACGCCGAGAGGTTCGCGACACGGTCGACACGTGCTCATTCATCGCACTGGCGGCCCCGCACCTCAATGAAAGTAGCCTTGGCAGCATCAAACTGGTTATCAGTGAAATATGGTTCCTTGGCAGCTGTGTCCGACCACGTGGAATTCCGGGGGCAAATTTATCTCGCTCAGCAGCAAAGACATTCCTTTCAACATTGTTGATCGAAGTTATCAATGATGGTTGACTCCTCAGAAGTTCCACGGCTCTAATGGCGACCATTATTCTGTCACAGTCATCGCCTTGGTCGGCGCTCTCACATAGCAGCTGGCTGTGTTAAGCCAGACGCATGCTTTTCCATCGTTACAGTCATGGCCTTGGTCGGCGCTCTCACATGGAATGCGGCTGTGTCAAGTCGGATGCATGCTTCTCCATTGGTCGCGGTCATGGCCTTGGTCGGCGCTCTCTCATGGCACCCGGCTGTGTCAAGCTGGATGCATGCTTCTCCGTCGTCACAGTCGTGGCCCGTAGGCGCTCTCACACGGCGACTGGCCGCCGCGACCTGGCCCCCACAACTGGGCGACTAGCCGCTGTAAGCCAGACCCCGTGCTTCTCCATCGTCACAGTCATGGCCTTGGTCAAGGCTCTCACATGGCACCCGGCTGTGTCAAGCCGGATGCATGCTTCTCCTTCGCCACAGTCGTGGCCCGCAGGCGCACTTACATGGCAGTCGTAGCAAATGTCAATTTCAAAAATTCAAAGTTTTACGTGACCATGTAAGCAGTCAATAGTCACAGTCATGGCCCGCAGGCGCTCTTACATGGCGACCGACCGTTGCGGGTCAGACGCCATGTATCTCCAACTGTCGATCTTGCTTGTCAGAATTTATTCATATGAAATTCATGCTTACAAGCACCTTAGGGCATTTACGCGATAGGATATTATCATAGTAATCAACTAGTTATAATAAGTGACTTCTGTTTGTCATGCCTGAGCGCCTGTCTCGAGACGTTTGCAATGTTGGAAACAATCCATCATCAATTTTATCAATTCAAGTTCCCAGAGATTCAAAAGATGCTTTCAAACATAAATTAAACATAAATCTTGAGGAAGACTGTTCTAGTCTTTCGAAACAATAAACAAAATCGATGTCTATGAAAATAACTATAAAAATTATGAGCATAATAAATTTCTCAGAAATATCTCAAACTTCGTATATTTTCAATACGTTCTTCCCCTTTTGTTTCAATTTCTCTTGCTGAAACTTTCCTGTCTTATCATCGACTTTCAAAAGATTAAATTATTTCTACGAATTTCAAGAAATTTCGAAACCTTAAGAGGCTACAAAATTTAAATATTTAGGAAATGAGAATTGAAACCTGTATAGTTTTAAATTCGCAACATACGAATAATTTAACGATTAAATATCATTTTTTTAAAAGTTATTACCTTCAAAATTAAATTTTAATTATACAGTGCTAAACACAAAATGTCAAATTTGGTAGAATTTCAATCTAAACAATCGACATCCTGCGAATGGTTCAAATTTTATACCTAAATCTAAAAGCTTCAAATTTGAACTTTAAAGTGCACAAGAGTACGCAACTTGCAAGAATTCCACATCGAAATTGTTCAACATTGCAAGTCATATAATTATAAGGACATTTGAAGTGATTGGATACATTTTCCCACTAAGCATTAACAAAATTCTGACAGTATTAAAAATCTGACAAAAATGAGATAACAAATAAGCCTCTACGTGAACTTTTATTCTTTATAATGGAGGGGGCGCTGCTAAGCAAGTATGGCAGTCGGTGTCGTTTTTAATCGCTCGTCAAAACTTTGGTTGTTTACGGGCTGAGTTCGTGAAGTGTAATTTATAAAGTGCTTTTATTGTTGTTGTTGTGTCAGGTGTACAGTGTGTTAGTGTTGTCATTTCTGGGTTGCGTCAGTTACTCGATACAATGGCTCTCGAAATCTCTCAGGATAAATTTGAGCTACTAATGCAAAAAATGGGAAATCTGGAGTCCTCACTTTCAGCTCTCCACAACGAAATTGACAATCTTTCGTTAGAAAATCAAGAAATCAAAGTCGAGAAAGAAAAACTGAGATCCGTTATTACGGAGCAAGACCGGAGAATCGAGGCAATGGACAGAGCATTAAGAAGCAACAACCTGATGATTTTCGGCGTTCTGGAGGAAGATGACGTGGACCTGGTGCAGTCAATATGTGGTATTTTCAAGCAGCATCTCAATATTGAAATACGCTCTGACCAGGTCGAATCTGTTAGATGGATTGGAGGAATAATCCGGGACAATCCCCGTCCCCTCCTAACTCAGCTACGTTCCTTCAAGGATAAGAAAATGATCTTATCGCAACTAAAAAAAGTACGCGGCACTACGGTCAGCATTGCGGAGGACTACACTAAAGAAATTCAAACTGAAAGGAAGACTCTGCTTCCATATCTTAAAGAGGCTAGAAATTGTGACCTGAAAGCTTCCTTAAGCTATAATGCAATATATGTGGATGGCAAAAAGTTCGAGTCCAAGGATCTATCAGCGTTGGAGTCTGTAATCCAGAATGCCAAATTACCTGTGATTAGGGCGGAACCATTTGAAAAAAGTAAAATGGGGGAAGCAAGCAATATAAAAAATCGACTATAAAGCAGGGAGACGAAGAAGAAAAATTTAAATGGATAAATAAGCGAAATAAATCAGGACGAGTCAACAATACGACAAAGTTTTTCTTCTGGAACTGTCATGGTTCTGTAAGATTTTCAAACTCCTGTATTAATTACGATAAGTTTGATATTATAGGAATCGTCGAAACCTGGCTCACTCGAATTCCTAAAAAATTGTACGTTAGAGAAGAAATTCTCTAACGCTTTAAAAGAAAAATTAAAAGGCAGAGCTAGTGGCGGCCTAGCTCTTTTCATAAATAAACTTGATTATAATAGTAAGCTCATAGATAAATCTGAGTATTGGATTTTGGTTCAAAATTATAGCGCAAATAAAACTAATTTCATTGTAGGAATCTGTTATTTTAACCCAATTGTAGACACAGAAGTAATCCTACAAATTTTCGAAGAAACCTTATGTGCTCTGTCAGAGAAGTACAATAACGTTCCTATCACTATATATGGCGATTTCAACTGTAGGGTAGGAGGATTGTCCACCTGATGTTTTCTTACACAAAATTTTCAATGTACCGGGAGAGTCACGATGTTGCGCACAACAGGAGGGGGCTGGGATTGGTGAACTGATGCAGGTAAATCAGTTTTATCTTTTAAATGGTAGATCGCGGAGTGACAATCCAGCCCACTTTACGTTTGTTAATGCAGGGGGTAAAAGTGTCAATGACTTGGTTTGGTGCAATGCTGAGGCATTAGGTATACTTGAAGACTTGAAGGTGAATCAATCCACACACACCTCGGATCATTTCCCGGTCTTAGTCTCCTCTTGTTGTTCTCCCACCTCAGCTGGTGAATCAAGTGCGCTGAATGTAAACAAAAATAAAAGCTTGACGTTTCTGAGATGAACAGACGACAAACGGGAGATCTTCTCGAGCGCATTGTGCTTTTCTCACAGACTGGAAGTTAATTTTGAAAAACTAGACATAGATTATTTTAATTCAAACCTTACCGAGGCTATTATCGACAGCGCCAAAAAAGCAGATATGTGGTCAGTGAGAAAAAATGTTACCGAGAAATTTTATCGTGACAAACCTTGGTTTGATTCTGACTGTCGAAAAAGCAAATCATATCTTTCTAATGCGTTGAAAGAAGCCAGCAGGGCTAATTTCTCGGATGAGGCTAAATTGGTTTATGTAAAAGCTAAAAATTCGTACCAAGCACTGATAGCTAAGAGAAAAGCGCGTTTTGAATCCAATATTCTGATGAGCCTTGAGAATGTCAACGATAGCAAAACGTTCTGGGATACTGTTAATAGATTCAGAGGTTTAAAAGTAAAATCTGCAATCCTTTTTAAAAAAGCTTGGGAAAACTTCTTCCATCTGACACTTTATCTCATACGTCGGTCACCGTCACTGCTCACAGATGTGCGACATCCATTATTGGATAGCAGAATCACAGCTAACGAAATCTTTTCTTCAATTAACAAATGTAAATTAAATAAGGCTCCGGGGCCGAATCAAATCTCAAATAACTTTTACAAAAACTTGCCGTCCAATTGGATTCTTTATCTCGAAACGTTTTTTTATAAAATACTTGAAAATGAATATATACCGCTCGAATTGACAAAATCTTTAACGCATATGATACACAAAAAACAAGACCCAGCCAATCCCCATAACTACAGACCTATTGCCCTTCTAAACTCACAAAAAAGAATAAACATATCTATGCCATTGTAGCGGATTTTTCAAGAGCTTTCCCATCGGTTAATCACTCTCACATCTGGTTAAAACTATTTCATATTGGGTTAGCTCAAAAATAATTAGAATTCTTAAAAGTCTGTATGAAAGAGCCTCAATTTGCATTAAAGTGGGAAACGAGTTCTCGGAGGAATTGCCTGTCACTGAGGGAGTTCTACAGGGAGAGATTTTGAGCCCAATCATGTTTAACCTTTTAACCTCGGATATCGAGATTTTCTTTAGACAAAAAGGTCTTGTGGGTCTCAGAATCATGGGTGACACGGACAAACTCACGGTTAATAACAACAAAACTAAATACACTATATTCAAGAAAGGTCGGATCAGCGCAAAACTCCAAGGTTTGGAATATGATGGTAGCTCTTTGGAGTTTGTTCCTTGTTTTGAATACTTAGATACGATTTTTTCTAGAACAGGTGCTTTCAAGTTAGCTGCACTTGCAGCAGTTAGCAGAGCCAACTCAGCCTCAGCCTCGGGGTTCAATATTCTAACTAGAACTAAGTTCTCCTCATGGTCTTCCATTATCAAAATTCATGACTCTATTATAAAGAGTTCCTTATTGTATGCGGCCCACATTATAGGATTGAATTATTATCTAGATGTCTTCGAAAAAGCACAAGTCTGCTTTTTCAAGAATCTTCTGCGCCTACCCAGAAAGACTTCGTTGTCAGATTGGAACTAGGTCTACCCTGTGTGTCATAACAAATATTAAAAATGGCGCTGAATTGGGCAGCAACGATTTTCGATATGGAAGACTCGCGCTACCCTATAATTTGCATGCCAAAACTAGACGAAATCGCAAACAGCAAAAATGCTAAATATAACTGGCTAGGTCAACTTATTAGATGTTTGGAGGGAGCGGGCATAAGCCACAATCTCATGGATCTAAATGGTCCCAATCGCATAACTCAAATCGATATTATAGCTGATAGATACCGTGATATTTCCCATTCGCGGGATCTGTTAAGATTGGAAAACAGTAACTTTAGTTATATATACAGTAAAATGTTGCAAGAGAAGGAAAACAGGAGAGGGGGTGGGAGGATGGAGGCTGAAAGGTAAAGGTATTTTAGAACGAATGGACTACAGATGGATGAAGTGAGAAGGATGCATGAGAAAGGAAGGCATATGAGTTGGTTAAGAAAAACGGCATGCAGAGAGAGAAGGCAGCAGGGGAGGAGAGAATAAGAGAGTCAAGCTTTAACGGGAACTACGTGTGGATAATGCCAAGGACGAGAGCGCAATATTTGTGTGAGAAAGGAGAGAAAGGAAGTCAGGAGCTTATAGCGAGGATGAGGTGTGGGTGCATGGAGGATTTTAATAGGTTCTGGCTCACGAGTGAAAAGAGGGTGTGTGAACTGTGTGGGAAGGGGTATGCAAAAGTGGAGCACTGGTTGGAGGAGTGTGTAGAGGTGGAAAGGAGTGAAATAAGCATGGAGGTATTGATGCATGAAAGGGGGGACAAGAGGGCAGTAGCATGGGTGAAGGGAGTGTTGGGTAGGATGGAGAAGAATAGAAGGAAGGAGGAAGAGGAATGGAGGAGGAAAGATTGTAAATAGGAGATTAAGTAGATATAAGTAGTATGCAAATATTGTAAAAAGTAGATAAGCATTAGGTAGTGGACGCGGAAGCGAGAGAGTAGGGACATGCGAGCGAGGCGAAGCAAGGCGAAGCGAGAAAGGCAAGGCGATAATAGCGTGCGATCCTAAATATAAGGTATGGATGGATGTTAGTTTTAAGGCTTAGTTTTAAGGGAAATTATGTAAAAATAAGGAAAGTGTAAGCAAGTCAATTTTTTAAGGCCAACAGGCTGAAGAATAAACGTTTATACAGTAAAATTTTACATAACGATGCTCCTTTCCTTTTTAAGCGCATTTTTGCTCAATTAAGAACTTCTTTCAGGTTCATCATTTGCCAATTATGTAATCTAAGAGAAAATGAAGATCTTTTACGCATCCTCACCAAATGTCCAATCTGCTCGCCGATTAGAAATCAATACTTGCGTAACATTGGTATGATAACCGAGAACAATCTTCACTTCTTATTGTCAAATATAAACCCTGGAATGCTTCGCTCAATATACAACTTTATAAGTACATGTTTACAAATTAGAGGTTTCTCTCTATTCGAATAGTACACTGCCCGAACTCAACCAGTATGACCTAACAACCTATTGTACATACGTTATTATAACTTTTCTTTTATTTAGATATTTATCTTAAGGGTGTTGGTTCAATCCGACTTGGAATTTTTTTTTATAGGTACGTCACTGACTCAATATATAATTTTTGTCAAGTATTTGAGAACGAAAGAAAGAAAAATGGTCAAATATTTAATGTTTTGCGAGATCCTCGGATCAATAAAATTTAGACAAATGAAACCTTTTGCTGAGGCAATTATTATTTTTAATGAAATTATCAATTTTTTGAAAGGGAGCAATCTGCAGATAGCAGAAGACATCATTTGAACGACGAGAACCGTTTGCAAATTTATTTTTTTACTCACAATTCTGACATCACAGAAGGAATCGCTGCAGCTGTCTTATTCGATGACCCACGACTTGATGATGGTCAATACATATTTTGCGAAATACGTCGCAAAATTGAGAGAGATGGGTATAAATATAAGGTGCCCTGTGTGTGTGAAGACTATAAGACTGTAGTTGTAAGCAGCAAAGCAAACACGCATCCAACCACCTCTGAAACTCATACTGCGAATCTCCGATGCTCTGAAGTACGAAATCAGTAATGCCAACGTGGGCGCACTGGTTGGCCGTAGTTGGCGCGCTATTCAAAATTGGATCTTTTGAGAATACATAAAAAATATTAAAAACATTATAAAAAATTATTTTGAATTACTTTTTCAACACATTTCTTCTGAAATTAAATGTTTTGTGAAATATTAGTTATTCTTTGGACGTCAAAGAAAATAAACTGTTAATATATGTGTTATAAATTTGTTTCTTGTCTAAAAACAGAAGTTGTACATTTTATATACATTAAATTTTTACATGTATTTTAATAGAAAAATGCTTATTTTAGTGAAAATTTTTTTTCTCCTGAACCCTTTGTTAGATTTTGCTAAAAGTCTTACAGAAACAAAAGGTTCATATTCAAGATCTAGAAAGATTAACAGTTTTTTGAGTATACAGCATGTTATGGGGGTGTTTTCATACTTTTAACATCCAAGTATGGAAATCATCATTTCTTAGTAGACATCCTTGTCGTTCTACACCTTCCCTATTTACTTTATTATGATTCCTATCCTCATAGTTTATTTTCTTCGACTTCCAAAGAATAATTAATATTTCACAAAACATTTAATTTCAGAAGAAATTTGTTGAAAAAGTAATTCAAAATAATTTTTTATAATGTTTTTAATATTTTGTATGCATTCTCAAAAGATCCCATTTTGAATAGCGCGCCAACTACGGCCAACCAGTGCGCCCACGTTGGCATCACTGATTTCGTACTTCAGAGCATCGGAGATTCGCAGTATGAGTTTGAGAGGTGGTTGGATGCGTGTTTGCTTTGCTGCTTACAACTACAGTCTTATAGTCTTCAACCGCACAGGACACCTTATATTTGTACTCAGCTCTCTCCATTTTCCGACGTATTTCGCAAAATATATACTGACCATCATCAAGCCGTGGGTCTTCGACTACAAGACAGCTGCAGCGATTCCTTCTGTGATGTCAGAATTGTGAGTAAAAAAATAAATTTGCAAACGGTTCTCATCGTTCAAATGATGTCTTCTGCTATCTGCAGATTGCTCCCTTTCAAAAAATTGATAATTTCATTTAAAATAATGATTGCCTCAGCAAAAGGCTTCATTTCTCTAAATTTTATTGATCCGAGGATCTCGCTAAACCTTAAATATTTGACAAGTTTTCTTTCTTTCGTTCTCAAATACTTGACAAAAATTGTATATTGAGTCAGTGACGTACCTATAAAAAGAAATTCCTAGTCGGATTGAACCAACACCCTTAATTTTATTGATTTTTGTAATAGTGGCCTTCCCTTGCCACAGAATCTTGTATTCTTTAATACAATAAATATACATGCATACATACATACATACATACACATAATGCATGGGATATTTTATTAACATAATTTATTGCAATCTCAGTCTATTTTTAAACTCGATGTTGAAATGTGTTCCTTTTTACACAGAAAAATGTCATTCCATACACGTAATATATTTTCATTATTAAAAAACTCTTTCGAAATACATTGATATCATTGCATTCTTCAAAACGTCAGATAATAATCTACTAGAACCTTGAAATTTGAAAAAACTAACTTTAAATTTATGCTCCCCTCGCCAACCTACAATCCGGCTAGAAGGACCAAAGAATGTTTTGAATTAATGACGGACTGACAAAACAATCATTGAAAATGAATTCCAGGTTAGTATGTGACGTCATAGCCTAATCTCATTCTCCGGGACAACTGAAGATGGCTCTGTTAGCGCACCAAATATG
>CAKNWW010203559.1:0-10707 GCA_932074435.1 Andricus kollari
ACCTTTACACGCAAAATTGCTAAATTTTAAATGATTTAATTTTAGAAGTAATTTGTAAATTTTAAATTCTCAAAGTTTTAATATTAAATATTTTCATTTTAAAACAATTTTTTGTTTTCAGATTAGAAAACATTGTTTGGTAAACCCCAAATATAAAGAAAGTCCCCTGCTATGTGTACACGTAGCTCAAATATTCCCATTGAAAAGGAATAGCAAACTAATCAAACAAAATAAAATTTTAGAATATATATATATATATATAAGAACTATCTATGTATACGCGAGAAAGATATCTGACGAATAGATCTGAACATCTGAGAAAAGTAAGAAGTCCAGTTTTATAAGAAAATTTCAATGTTCGGGAAGGCTTGCAAATTTTTCACGTATAAGGAATAAAACTTTTGGATGGAACTCGTACTTATTTTCTCGTGGGTAATCTTTTTCAGAATGTAGTAAAAGTTTTTTTAGCGGCCAGATTGAATTTTAACCACAATTGTTGGCGAGAGAGGATGCATTTCAATTATTGTTACCCTTTTTGTGCAGAATTTATCCTTTAAATTCGCTTTGATTTAAGTCTTCGAGTTCGAAGGGAAATGAAGTTCTTTGTTCGGAGTTATAGAATAGAGCAGTGTTTGAATTCAAGGCGAAACGAACAAGCTTTCGAGTAAAGTGGAGAAAATTGAAGGAGTCGCTTTAACGTCATTCACCGAAGTATTTTAAGATTTCCAATAAAGTTCGACTCTAATACATAAAGGGTGCGAATTAAGTCATATTTCATGGATTTATTGTTCAGTAGCAGAGAAGACATAATGAATAATTTTAACAATTTTTAAAATTTAACAAGAGTAAAAATGGTATTAAAAATTTGAAATATAATTATGATAATGGTTTAATTACGTTTGCTATCAGTTCCTCCTCCTTGACCTTGGCTCTGAAAACTGCTTCTCCGACTTCCTGGCAAGGATCGGCTATAATCCTTATTCAATTCGTAGGGCTCAAATTCAAGTATCTCTGATTGGCTCGATCCTCGTCTGGAAGTTCCATACAATGCATGATCGGGATGCAGAAGAGAGGGTTCAGGACTTCCGCTTTCGCTGTGCGTATCATCACTATAACTTCTTTGTTGTAAGTCTCTTCTAATCAATCTTTGTACCAGTTCTGTCGAAAACGACCCTCGTGGTGATCGAGAATGTCCTATACGCATTCCTCTTGGATCTTCTAATCGATACCTAAAATTTAATTTAATTTTTGATTCATCATTCGCACTTTTCTATTAATTATTTATTTTATTCAATTTACTTGCGCATGACCAAAATTTACGTTTACTACTAAAAGATAAAAAAATATTCTTTAGTTGTAGTGGACGGTCTGACCTCGATTGGCATTTACTACTTAAACACCTTGGAGAGTTCTTTTGTCGTTTGTTATGTGTTCCTGGAAAAATAATAGCAAACAGAACCCCGTTTCACTGTAAAAAATACACATAAAAAGTCAAATTCAGTTATTTGTGTCTAACTGACAATAACTGATAACTGTCTAACTGATAATAACTGACATTACTATTGGAAACGTCTATGTGAATCTGTTTGTCTTCTTTTATTTTTGACAGATAAAATAATATTTGACAAGAATGAGCCTCTCTTGTTGTCAAAGAAAATACCTGAGAAACAAATTTATATCCTTTGGGTCAAACTATAATGGACCTTTACTATTGAAAACATCTTGGTGAGTTTTTTTGTTGTTTATTGTTTGTTAATGCGAAAATATTAAAAAACATGGCCCAGTTTCACTGTAAAAAAAGAAACACGTAAAAAGAAGAATTCAGTTCTTTGTGTCTAACTAAGGCTGACCTTTACTACTGAAAAAATTATTAGTGAATCTGCTTGTCTTTTTTTAATTATAGCGGAGAAAATAATATTTGACAAGAATAAACATCTCTTGCTGTCAAAAAATTACATAAAAAACACACTTATATCCTTTGGGTCTGAAAATAAAGGACATTTACTACTTAAAACATCTTGGAGACTTCTATTGTCGTTGGTTATGTGTTCCTGAAAAAATAATAGCAAACATGACCCCATTTCGCTGTAAAAACAAGATACACATAAAAAGCAGAATTGAGTCCACCTTTTTACTTTTTTTATTTTTGACAGAAAAAATAATATTTGACAATAATAAGCCCCTCTTGTTTTCAAAGAAAATACATTAGGAACGCATTTATATCCTTTAGGTCAAACTATAATGGACCTTTACTACTGAAAATATCTTGGTGAGTTCTTTTGTCGTTTGTTATTTGTTTATGGGAAAATAAGAACAAAAATTACCAACTTTCGCTATAAAAAAAGAAGAAAAACATAAAAAGCAGAATGCAGTTATTTATGTCTAACTATGTCAGTCCTTTACTACTGACAACGGCTTATCGAAACTGTTCGTCTTTTTTAAATTGTACTGGAGAAAATAATATTTAAGAAGAATGAGCCTCTCTTGCTGTCAAAGAAAATACATAAGAAAGACATTTATATCCTTTATATCTTACGCTTATAGACATGTACTACTCAAAGCATATTAGTGAATCCATTTGTCTTTTTTTATTTGTTCCAGAGAAAATAATATTTTAAGAAACATAATTCGGTAAGAAAGAATGCATTAAATTCGATCACAACGTTTCTATCCAAATGATTGTCGATTTGAAAATGCATAAAAAGAAATTAAGGTATCTACACAATAATTTCCGTTACCTGTCCGAATACTCTATCACCACACACCTACTAACTTTAACTCTCAATGAGATTTAGTGGAATTTGTTTGCTCCCAATCTTCACTCGTGGAATGGAATAGAATTGATTCCATCTTCACGGCATTAAACCGGATCATTTTCAAAAGAATCAAATTGAAACGTCAACGACAAAAAACAACATTGTTTTGGATTTAAAGCATTGTGAATTTAACCATATTTGAACTCGTTTTAATTCATAATAATTCACACCTTCTTACCGGGAAAGCCCGTTTATGTGTGAAAAAAAACGCATAAAAATCATAATTTTGTCCTTTATGCCTGACTATAATTAAACTTTACTACTGAACCCCTTTTGGAAAATTCGCTTGTCTTTTATTATTAGACGTACAGGAAATTATATATCTGACAAACAAGAGCCTACTTCGCTGCACAACAAGATCCATAAAAAGCAGAATACTGTCCTGCATGACTGCCTATAACTGAACTTTACTACTTGAAATAATTTTGTGAATCTGGTTGTCTTTTTTCATTTGTCTCGGAGAAAATAATATCTCTGACATACATGAGCCGTTTCTCTGTAAACAAAATATAAAAAGCAGAATTTGACTCCTCCAATCGAGAAAGTAGTAAATCGTCATGGCTGTTAATAAGAATACAACTCGTGCCCTCTATAGAAAGTAAATAGCAACTTGTTTATGCTATATAAAGTACGAGATGCATATTTATGAACATCTATGACAACTTACTACTTTCTCAATTGAAGTAGTCGAATTCAGCTCGTTGGGCCTGACTATAACTGACATTTACTACTGAAAACACATTGTTGAATACTCGGGATAGATAGATAATTTAATATAAAACTGTAATAAACTAACAATCACACAGAATAAATAATCGAATAATCTGCGTTATTAATAATTTTTAAATCCAATTACCTGAATGATAATAATCTAACTTCACTTAAAATAACTATAAGCCTTTCTCAATCAGGCGTCTTCAAATAAACTGACAACATAATAAGCAATCGCTTGCTGCAGCTTATTAGGTTATGACGAAGTAGGAAGAGGATTACAAATCCTCTTAACCTATTTTTGGTGACAGGGAAATATCGATTAACCGATAAGTACAAGCAAGCAAGTTAATTTTCGTCCTTCTGTAAAAGCGTTTTCCATAAAAAATTGACGTTGCACTATTCTCCGATACATCTTTCTCTATTGATTACGTGCAGAGAACGTAATTTTTATATCAAGTATGCATCAAAAACGTTTGCGACCCATTTTTATATGTAAACAATTTTGAATTCTGCTATTTCTTATATTTTTTGGGGTTTCGTATGGTTCACCGGAAACCCTTATAACGGCGAAATAAAAAAATTTATAAACTTAAATTTAAAATATTTTAATTCCTTTTATAAAAGATTATACGGTAAAAATCTTACAAGATTATCATTTTGGTCTTTAAATATTAGCGGTTAAGGAAAATGAAAAATGAGTCAAGAAAAATTAAGGAAAAGCCAGTGAATTTTGAAAATTAAGTTTTGCGGCCACCCTCTTTATGTTGTAAGGGAAAGTTAAGGTGAATTACTAACCAGACTGCTCTGTCATTTTCGAAAGCGTTTTGCAGTTCCACGTTGCATTCCCCAAGGTAAACGTCTTCTCCCTCTGGAAGTCTATCCCAGAGAGTAACTTCGATAGTTCGATCCATCAATTTCTCACCGGAGATACCGGTGAAGTTCAAGGTTGCGTTCCAGATTGGATTGTGATCAGGTTCCGCAATGTCTGTCTTTAACGAGCTGTGGTCTCCACTGAGAGCGATCAAGTTACATCAGAATTAGATTAGGTGATCGTTTCATTAGGATACTTGGGAAAGTGGTTTTAAATTTCCTTTTATCTAAAATAGGATTTGCTACTTTCTAAGCTTAATGATAGTAAACGTAATGATTGAAGAGTCTCTAAAGGACATGCAAGTAATGTTGCGAAATATAAATAATTACTAGTAAACACTGAAGATGGAGATGATGTTGGTGATACGAGATACGAGGTTGATGATAGTCACGACGATGGTGAGGATCTCCAATAAATGAAGAACATTCATCAGAATTGGTTTAGGAACATAAATCACATTGAAGATGAATGGTGGTAACGTCAATATATTTTGATCTTTATTTTTTAAAAACTTACCAAGGGGGAACCAGGGTTAATTTGGCGTAAGCTTCTGGAGGTGTCCCATGACCTGTATCCTCTCTTACACATAGATTGTCAGCAGCCAAAACTGAAACCACCAGTTCTTTTCTTTCTGCTTCGTACCAGACCTGAATCTGCACCCGACCCCTCACCTCTCTTTCCTTTGCGATTTGCTCCTATAAATTTTCAGGTCATTTTCAAGCTTCTGATCGAATTTAATCAAATAACCAACATATCTTTGATAAAAAGACACTCCCCTTGAAAATTTAGTTCTAATTTTAAGGGATCGTTCGAAAACTCCGTCACACTATTTTAAAAACTTTTTCCATCCCTCGGTTCATCGTCACAGATTATTACATTTAAGGTCAACATTTTTTCTTCCATTTAATTTTATAAACGCCTAAAATAAAACACAAAACATACCAACATAATATTTTAAAAGATGTCACAGCACAAAAGGCTCTCAAAGCAGGGAAAATAGGGTGATTTTTCATAAAAATAGTTTAATTTTTAACAAACAAATTGATTTGAGACCAAATAGTTAAATTCATAAACAAATAGTTGTACCAAAATCAAATGCAATTTCAAACATATAGTTGAATCTTCATGCCAAGAAGACGATTTCTTTAGAAGATAGTTGAATTTTCATCCAAAAAAGATGAATCTTCAGCCAAGAATTGTCCAATCAAAAAAGAGGAATTTTCAATTCAGAGGAATGAATTTTCTATCCAGAAAAACGAGTTTGTAACAAGCCAGTTAAATCGTTAAAAAATATGACTTTTTAACCAAACAGTTTCATTTTCAACGAAGTAGTTGAATTTTTAAACACATAGTTGAATTTTCAAGCCAATAAGACGGATTTGTTAGAAGACGGTTGAATCCTCAATATAAAAGAAAGAATCAATTTTATATCCCAAAGAACATATGTTCAACAAAAAAGGAGTTTTTAAGAATGAAGTTCCACTTTTAAACAAGAAGTAGAATTTTTAATAAAAAAGATTAATTATCAACGAAAAATATAATAGTTGATATTTCGACTAAACAAACATTTTAATTTCAATGAAAAAACAGTCGAGTTTAACCAAAATGAAATCAATTTTCAACGAAAAATGTAATAATTGATATTTCAACCAAACAAGATTTTAATTTGTAATTTAAATAACAGTTAAATTCAACCAAAAAAGACCAATTTTTGACAATTGCACGTTGAACCAAAAACGATTAAATTTCTTCCAAAAGAGATAAATTTGCAACCAAGAAAGCTTTTTCATTCCAGAGAGAAAAAAAATGTCAGCCAAACGGTTGAATTTTCAAGCAAGAAGGGCGAATTCTCTACGAAACAGTTGAATTTTCAACGTGAAAATGTAAATTTCCATCCAAAAAGTTAATTTTCAACCAAATAGATGAGATTTCTACCGAAAAATACGAATTTTGAACAAAAGTGTGACTTTTTAAGCCAAAAATATGAATTTTTCACAACAAAGTTAATTCTAAACAAAATAGTTGAATTTAAACTAAAAACGATGAGTTTTCAACCAGAAATGAAATAGTTGAATTTGTAATTAAAAAATCTTTTTTAGCAAAAGAAAACGAATTTTTAACGAAATAGTTAAATTTTCAACCAAAGCGATGGATCTTCAAATAATAAAACGAGTTTTTAGCAAATAAGTTCAACTATCTGCCCAGTAGTTGGATTTTTAATGACAAAATATGATTTCTCAATGAAAAATTTAATAGTTGAAATTGCAACTAAAATGATCAATTTTCAACAAAAAATGGAATAGTTTATTACAAAAAAAATTGTAAAAAAATAGTTAAATTTTTGACCAAATGTAGAATTTTTGAATAAAAGCCATGAAGAGAAAGTTTCCTGAAAACAGGAGGAAAAGAGGAATTATTTGAAAAATGGTAAAAGAGGAGAATATGGGAAACAGTGTGAAGTCTGTATTTAGATGATTTACTTGTAAAATAAAAACACTAATTTTTATTTTTGCAGGCATTTCAAAACATTGTTATTCAAATTTATAGTTTTCATGTGTGACGCCACCTCCTGTACCAACCCCTCTCCCTCGAAGTGTGACGTAGTTTTGTAACGGTCCCTAAAATTGAAGTGTCTTTTCTCGATTTTTAATATAAAAGACTGTAACATAAGCAGGATTTTTTAAGGATGCCACATGCAAAGCAAACAAGAGAAAAGCTGAAGCTTCGCTCGCCTACGAACTCGGGAAAACTATCTTTGAGAAATAATATCCATAAATGCAATAACGGGAAAAAGAGTCGATTAATCGAACAAGGCAAGGAAGCGAACGAGCTTTCGCGCATTTATCTTCCTGAGTGACGAAAGACTCAGGAAATAGAAAGTAATTCAGTCCGAGTCGAGACTAAATTTATTTCTCGATTTGCCCTCGCTAATTTGATAAAAATCTGAATTCAGATACATCAAAAGTGATTGAGAAATAGGACAAGAAAATAAGATAAAAGGAATTAAGAATAAGAAAAATTTATGAAAGAAAAGTTTTTGAAAATGTTTCGAGAACTGGGTTATTTATAACGATCGAGTTTATACCAGGCTTTGAGTTGGCTTTATACAATTTATATACCCTCCTTCGACCCTTTATTTCTATTCTATTTTTTCTTCGCCTCATTTCTCTTTATTTCTTGGCTAGGGCACATAAAGGGAAGTCGCCCATCTTACCAGCTCGACTCGTTTTTCCGTTTTGTAAAGTATGTACGTATACGAACTTTCTATTTTCAGAATCAATGACTACTTAAGAGAAAAACGCTACGCACACGTGTGTCGCATTTTTTGTTATATTTTACAAAAAATGTGGTTTGTTTCTTTTCTGCTGAAACTATTGTTTGGACAGCACTTTTGTCTCCGATTCTCGCTCTTTCTCTCACTCTTTCTCTCTATTTTTCAAGTAGAGGTAATTTTTCAGATCACTCTCAATTTATTTTAAAAACGATTTTTTTTTTCATTAATTTTATCACGAACGCACTCGCACACGTGTGGTTAGTAAAAGTCTTTCGAGGCTATTTCTTTGGCCTTGAGGCAGTTCAATAATTGAGCGAGTGCCAAGCTTCAGATTGCTTTTACACCGAATAACTTTACAGATAATGCTCGCGAGAATGATGGAGAAGGAATCTATTACTTTATTCGTATGTAAATTTAGCAATGCTTAGTTTTTTATCTAAAAAAAATCCAAGGTAATTGTTAATTGTATAAAAAATTTAATAAACAAATGCATATCTTAGCCATTCCACTCTTTAAATACTTTGTTCCTTTAAGAAAATTGATCAAAAATTTGTCCGCAATGAATGAGGAGTAAACGAACAAATCGTGATAAATCCACTTGAGTTAATTTCTCTGTAGCTTGAAGTCCATAGATAAAAATGAAATAAATGTACAATTTCTTGTTTGCATATAAAATCAGAAAATCATTTTATACATAATTGCTATATTTTCTATTTTGAAAATGGCTGCGTCTATTTGTCCTGAAAAATTTGGGGAGTTGGAAAAGGGGATGGACTAGTCCTCCCGAAAATTCGCGACGAGGAGACGCTTCGTTTAAAAAAAAATTTAATTTTGTAAAATTATATATTATACGAGAAATATTGAAAAGTATTTATAAATTATAAAATATGCTTACATGTTTAACAAGCTGAACATTTGTCATATATTTATGTAATGAATCTGTAATTGGAAATTAAAATTGTTCTAAAAATTTATTTTATTTTATGGATACACGTTAAGCCCGAGAAGAAAATTTTTTTGTTCCCTAACTTAAATTTGATAATTGAATGGATGATATTCCAAACATACAGAAACAATCATTATCTCAATTTTTTCAAAAAATGGAATTATCAGGTTTTGTTCGCTTACTCCTCAAGCAATATGTAAGATTTTCAAATACTTGATAATAATTGTTAATTCCTCAAATAAATCTGATAAACAAATACAGATTTTCTTCAATTGTCAACTGGCAGATTTTGTTCTTTCAGCGGAATAAATTTTAAATTACTTGCACAAATCCTTTGATAATCATACGAATTTATATCAACCAATAATAATAACAATTTTATAAACAAATTCACAACTCGGCTAATTGTTAACAAATGGATGTTGTTTTTTGTTACAAAATTGACTGCTAGTGTTTCAGAAAGGACTTTATTTATTACAAGACTTTTTCAGGCAACAGTATTTGTTATTTACTTAAATAAATATAATAAACAAATACAGATTTTATAAGAACTTCACAGCTTGACTACTTGTTAACAAATGAGTGTCGTTTTTTGACGAAATCGACTGATAATGACTCAGAAAGAACCTTATTTATTAGAAGATTTTGTCAGGTGACAACATTTGTTATTTATTTAAACACTTTTTATAACGAAATTGAAATACAGAGAAAGGATTGAAAGACCACTACATCCAGAAGCACTAGCACTACAGCTAAAGCCATCATAGAGTAAATTTTTTTTGTAGTAAAATTATTTTAAAAAGTCAATTGTAGCCCATTGATAAAATCACATGAGAAGGGCATATGACCAAGTTATTTACAAAGTCACCTACAAAAGTCTCCTGATAAATTGGGTCCTTATTTAGTAATTAACAGTCTATTTCGTAAAAAAAAACTATATTCTTTGTTGGAAAAGTTGACAAATTGTGAATTTGTTCATAAAATTGGTTGTACAATTAAAAATCATTGTTCTTTGATCAAGTATTATAAGGACAGGATTTTCCCAAGTTATTTAGAGTTAAAAACATTGAAAAAACTAAATCTGCTGGTTGAAGATTGACTTCTGGATCAATTTGGTTAAAGAAACGGAGTGTTTGGAACGTGAAAGGGCTAAGATAAGCTGTTATTAACTTTGTTTATAACTTTAACAATTAATTTGGATTTTTTTGTAACGAAGCATTATTCATAAGTATATCCCGAAGAAAAAGTTTAAAAGTAATGTTTCTAAGTATTTTTAATCTTGAACTAGCACTTTTACTCATTAATTTGTTCCACATCTTTTTTCGCTTTTTTATTTTTAAACTAATAAATTATTGACTTAAAGTGTAGGAAAATGAAAGAAAATACACCAGTATACCGCTGTCTATTCTAGCACAGTATTTTTTATAGAAAAGCTGACAGAGGCGCCATATGTATGTATTTGATGAGGATCTTATGGAAAATTTCTAAAAAAATATGTTCCTTTAAAAATACGAAACTTCAATGGATCAGGGAGTGGCGGGTTGATTATTTTCTTTCAATTTCCAAAATTTTAACTGGGTATCTTATTTAGTTAAAAAATAAGAGGGTGGAAAAGAATACATAGGGCGCGGTCAGTTATTTGTGAAGTTTGTCCTTTGACATTAAAAATTTATTTATGTTATTTGACAATTGCCCTTGAATCTTAAAAACAGGAATGCAGAGACAATTAAATATAATGTAATAAATACCGTATGTGAAAATCTACAGTAAATATAACTTCAAACATAAAATCGTAAAAGAATACTGCTATTATACAGAGAGAAAATTTCCGCTTCGAGGTATTTTATTCCTTCTCCCCAGGGAATGTTCTAATATCGTGATTGATCGACTACTTTATTTGACTTGGATTTTTCATATCGCTCGTTCCGGGAATTTAAAGAAAAATCTATGTAAGGAGATGTTTACTACTAAGAAGAATGAGATATATTCTTGAAATTACAGTGATTAGGAAGTAACTCATTACGAGAAAGCAAGTCTCTGAAAAGGTTAATGTTGGGAAAACTTTTTTGGTAACTCAGGTAAGATT
>CAKNWW010203575.1:0-10920 GCA_932074435.1 Andricus kollari
TTTGATTTAAAATACCAATTTTCGACAAAAAACACTAAACGAATGCAAAACTGTTTAAAGATTTGAAATCGTGTTAAAATTGTTTTCCGTTTCCAAATACCAATAATTTTTTATGTAAACCGTCGGCGTGACCTAAAATTGTCAAAAAATTACGAGTATTCTTTGAAATCTAATGATTTTTTAATAAAAAATTTTATTTCCGACGAAAACAACTAACATAATACAAAATTGTTGAACGGTTCTAAATATTCGTAAAATTATAATGATTTTCTTTTAATAATACCAATGTTATATGTAAAACGTCAACGTAACCTAAAATTGTTAAAAATCAGGAGACTGCTTCAAAATGTTATGATTTTTAATACAAGTTTCAATTTCTGACGAAAAATACCACGGAAACCGAAAATTGTTAAAAGATTCTGAACCCTGTTCATATTATATTGATTAATGTTTGACAATACCAATCTTTTATGTAAATCACCAACGTCACCTAAAATTGTTTAAAAAAATATGAATGTACGAACAAAATCACTATAACAAATCACTATCACAATCCGAAATTTTTGAAGCTAGTAAGTTTTATTATTTGAAACAAAAATCACTAAATTTAAAGCTACTGATTTTTGCTTAAACTACCAATTTCAGGTGAAAAAGCCCAAAGTAACCTGATAATTTGTTCAAAATCTGTGAATTTTCGTGGACATCTAATAATTTTTATTAAGACTACCAATAATTTCCGACGAAAAACATTAACATAACGTGACAGACAATTTTTCAGAATTCTAAATATGGTTCAAAGTTGTAAATTATGTTCGGACTATTATGATTTTTGATTTAAAACATCAATTTTTGTCTTAAACGCTACCGTAACTTAAAATTGTTAAAATTATTATTAACCTTTGGCATCCAAAGGTTTATGTTTAAAAACGTCAACTTCCGGCAAGAAACACTATCAAAACAGATGAATATAAATTGTTGAAAAAACTTTAATGCTGAAAATCTTGATAATTTTTATTTCACGTTTTATAATTTTATAAATTCATTTTTTTATATTAAAATTATTTTTTTTAATACCATATAAAGGTCGAATTTTTGTTCATTGTACTGTGTTTATAGTGTTACAAAACACTCAGAAACTTAAGCGAAATTCCATTTTTTCCTTTTTTGCATGAATTTAATTATGTATTCTTTTTATACCACCCGATTTGCCTTGCGGTGAAACAACAGAAATGAATTATTTAAAAACCTAGTCAGAGTCACACAAATCCGAAATTTTACAACAAAATCTGTGTCACAGTTCCAAGTCCTGTATTTTATCATGTCCGTCGCTTGTAGATACTTTAATGTTTAGCAGTTTTCGATAAATATGCTGAAATATTTAAGAACTAAAAATGGATGTTCCCATTTACCAGGATTCATTTGTTAAACTCTTTCGAATTAGAGGCTTCTCGGTAATTGTGTATCAAAAAAATAATTGTCATTGGCGAATTTCGAAAGCGAATAAGTTCAGGTTATACAACGAGATATTTTTAATATAAGAGAAAATGAAGAAACATCTAAATTTTTTTGTTCTTATTATATCATTATCTCTAAATACAAAAGTTTTTGGAAAATCAGTAAGGGGCCGCCCAAAAAATACCAAATGTCTTTTGCGGACATTTTTTACCCTAAATCCTCCGCCTTGTAACACACCATTTTTTGCCCCTCCCCACCCCGTTACGTAGCTATTTTCACAATAGTTAGTTAATCAAATAAGAGATAAATTAAAATTTATACTTTGATCAATGATATTTTGAATACTTTCTCAGATTATCGTTACATGTTTTGCCATAATTATCTTTGGGATTGCTACTTTCAATCTTACCCCCCTTAAACAAGCAAACGTTTTCACGAAAAAATATTTTTTATTTTATTTGGAACTGCCAGTAATTAGAGATTTTCCGTCATTATGAGAGATTCTAAAATGAGGCTCGAGATTTATATAAAAAATATATCTTGACAACGTTACGTAGAGAAGGTCTGAAGACCCATCCTTGCTACCTCCCCAAGTAATGCAGCATATTATTTTCCCTGTCCCACACCTTCTCCTCATTCAGGTATTACATGTTTTTTTGAAGGGCCCCTCAAATAAATTTTTTGTTATAAGAACTCATTTTTCATATTTGCAAGCTGGACGCAAGACCATATAAGAAATAATTTTACTTCATTTCCGCAAATCTAGCATCACATTAAGCATGTTTCGCTACTCGGATTCGAAATCCTTTGCAGTAAATCTGATTGGATTCGCGCCTGGTCCCTGAAATACACTATGTAATGTGAAACGGAGGTAAACCATGATTTACAAGAAGCATGTGTGGAGCGGAAGCGAACCTAGAGAATATTGTGAAGGGGAGAGAAAGAACAAGAATGATGGAGAGTCTATAACGAAGAGAAAGGAAAGGAACAATGTCTAGAAATGTAGGGGGTGAGGTGAAGGGAAAGACGAAGTACGATGTCGCATGGTGGTTTCATTACAGTGATGTATCATTACGTCAGGTTGGTACGTCTCAACCACCAAGCCGGCTATTTCGAGCCTGTGACTTCTACTGGAGCGCTAGATGTTATTTTATATTTATACGTTGAGAGCCTTAGTAATTCATGGGATTTTGGCGGCGCCGCTTATGAGCCGTTGCACCACTAAGTTCACTCCCTCTTCCCCTTCACTGTGTAAACGTCAATTTATAAATTTTGAAAACAGAAGTTATGTGAGTCTCCTACAAACTGCTAGTCGACTGACTTTTATGCCTATTTTTTTTCTTTACTGAAACAGTTTTTAATTACGCGTCAACCCACGTACGCGTCACATTCAGGATGACGAAACGCACCGAAAAAGGAGTGTGCATTAAATTTTGCCAAAAACTTGGCAAGTCATGTTCGGAAATCATAAGGTATGATTCAAAAAGTGTATGGCGATGAGTCCTAGAGTAAAATTAAAGAGTGGTTTAGAGGATTTAAATGTGGGAGTACTTCAGTAGAAAGTAATCTTCGCTCTAGCAGTCCCACAAGAGACAAAACACCTCAAAATGTGATACCAGTGGGCGAACTAATTAATGGAAATCGTCGTTTCACTATGGGAGAGATAGAGGATGACCTCGGCATTCCAGAAACTATTGTTTTGACAATTTTGAGCCAAGATTTCGGGATGCGAAATTGTTTTCACGGCTGGTGAGGGAAGACCAAAAGAATTATTAAGTGGAAGTCGCAAAGGACAATTGAAAATCAATTAGAATCAATCCAGATATGGTCGAAAAGGTCATTACTGGTGTCGAGTCATGGGTTCATGGCTATGAAGCAATAATGTGACGCAGTAAAAAGAAAACGCAACATACTGTCCTGACCTGGCTCCCTTTCATTTCTGTCTGCTTCTCAAATTGAAGTATTCTCTTTAAACAAACGATTTTAAGACGCAGAGGAAATAAAACAGAATGCTACGAAGCAGCTGTTAGCTATTCCGAAACTTGCCTTAAGGGAGTGCTTCCAAAAGTGAGCGGATCGCTGGAAAAAGGTTGTGGCTTCTAAAGAAAAGTACTTTGAAGGCAATATCATCGCCATTGGCCAGCATTAATTCTTACTCCTGGTACACCACAAGGTGTACGTTCCGAACAGATCTCGTATTATTAGTCTGATATTCATTCCAAGAATTTAAGAGTTAAAGCAATATTTTATTGGCTATACTTCCGAAAAGGTATAATACTTGGCCTAGAGGTTCCTTTTGTGGAGTTTTATGTAGTTTTTTGGAATATTTGTGCATGCGGTGTTTCAAAACAAAGCGGATTGTGTGTCAGGTTCTTGTAAAGTTTTGTGTAGTTCTTGTGAATTTTTTCCAAGTTTGTCTTGAGATCTTGTGGAGTTATTGTAGAGTTGTAGTACGTTCTTGTGGAGTTCTATGGAGTTTGTGTGGACATATTGTATAGTTTTGTGGAGTTTGTGTGGAGTAATTGCAAAATTATGACAAATTTGTGTGGAGTCATTGTGGAATTATTATACAGTTCTTGTAAGTTATTGTAGAGTTGTGTGGACTTTTCGTGTCCACACAACTTTTTTTTTTGTGTCATTTTGTGAAGTTTGTGTAGAGTGATTGTGAAGTTGTCTGGAGTTGGTGTAGAGTCATTATGAAGTTATTGTAGAGTTTTAGTAATTGATTGTGGACTCAATTGAAGTTGTGTACAATTTGTGGATTTCGTGTGCAAGTAATGTTGATTGCTGCATGCGATTATGTGGTGTTTTTTAGCTGACTCTAATTACGTTTAACGTCAGTAAAGACGATAATAGTTCCCAGTATTTCCTAATGAAACAGAACATTTAAAATAATCCACCCAAAAATGAGATAATTAGTCTAAGCCATGCTGATTCCGAGCCAAATGAAAAAGCGGGATTTTCAATGAGAGGGTAAAAAGTACGAAAACAGTGGAAAGCGAAAATACATAACATGTTGACACGAGATTCCCGTAGGAATGGAATGCGATTATGCAGTCAAATGAAATTGTGGCATATGCATGAGGCAGTCCGTTTGGAACGCTTTCTCCTTCGAATTGATCACTCTATTCTTCTCTGTTTTCCCCTTTTAGTGCTTCTCTCTCAGAGTTCTAGTCCTCTTTATCTCCTTTATTGTCTTTAACCCTATCCCTACTGGGAAAACCGTAACAGCGACGAAGTCTCTACGAGACACAAAGGTGTAGTTATCAAACACGACTGCGAATCACGACGACCCTTTCGCTGTCAAGGAGCCCAGTAAGTCAACCGTAAGGCGCGGATTCTCCGACTAGGCGCGGATTTGTATCACTTTCGGCAAAGAAGGGACTCGTTTACGACTTCCAGAGGGATTGTAACTCGTAATTTCTACTTTTTTCAATCCGACACTGTTTTTTTTTTTAACAAGATGAGGGATGAAGTTCGTTGGGAAGATGACCTCGATAAAGAAGGAGAAACTTTTGTGGAATAAAACGCGATCAATATGTCGCTTAGGGTGCACAGTGGGCCAGGAGACTTGATTCCGTTGCCAAAAGTACAATTTTCAACTTTAAAAATTGTACAGAAAAAAAGGTAATTTTTTGTTGTTTAATAGCTCAGCTTGGGTATTTATGCACTAAAAAGTGCTGCGTCTCGATTTCACTGAGAAATATGTTTGTTTCAATCAAAGAAATTTTGTTTGAATCAAACAAATCATTTCCTTGACATAGTCAAACAAGCATTTGTTTGACCCAAATTTGGGTCTACATCGGACGCAAAATGAGCCTAGCTTTTTTGTGCATATAAAAGAATTATCTCATAGCGATCAGTGATAATTAAGGTATCTATTCCGTAAATTATTTGTTATGTAATAAAATATAGCTCCAGCGACAATTACGTAAATCAAAAAATTATTTGTTAATTCTTCATGTGCTTTACAGAAGTAAAAAAAAATCGTTGTTGGAATAAAAAAATTTAATGAAGTCTAAAAGTATTAATGCTAATAAATGAACAGTACTTTAGTATATTAGCTTCTGTTATTTGCTCGTCCCCAAAGTTAAAGAAAAATTTCAAATATAAATGTATTGCCAATCATATCTACTGCAAAATAGCGTTGCTTGTTTATTCCCGTTTTAATAAATTTCGCTAAAAATCGAAAGTAACAGAGTCAGCACCAATAGATTTAAAAGTTTGAAAAAAAAATTTGCATTATATTTTTAAGAAAGCGCTCGCAGCTAATTTTTTAATTGCTTTTTCAGTTTAATAATGTATAAACAAATACAATAGGGAAATTGGCCATTTTGACAATATAACTTTTCATCACCGAACAAATGACATGAATAATCAATTACATAAAAACCAGAATGATTAAAGACAGATTTATAAAATATAAAAATTTTATTTATGATTTTACTTTGTTGTTAAAAAGAATTTATTTAAACAAAGGATCTAGTGTATAAGTTTGTTGTACATGGAGAAAAATTATTTTGTACTTTTAACGATAATTTTATAAATTGTGTATTACTTTTTGAAGAGCCAATATTTTAAACCAAATTGTTTAATTGAAAAATGAGTTTCACGTACTGCGTTTGTTTTAATTCCGATTGAGTGATAAAAAATGTCATCATAAGAGAATATAATCACATTTGTTTGATAATTTGCAAAAAACTGCCCTTTCTGCCTCATTCCAGTTAATAGTTACATTTCAATAATAAAAAATTATTTAAAGAATTAAAAATAAATCAAGTTGATTGTGTTAGTTTTTAATTTAAACTAATTAGTTCATTCTCCTAATTGAAAGTTTAAATTTGGGATTTATCGTCGGAAGAAATTGTGTAAACAAATGTAAATTGCTTAAAAATGATGGGCTAGCGGTAAGAATGCAAGACATAACAGAATTCTGTGAAGTTTGTTTAAAAATTTTCAAAAAACTACATTTTTTTGCTTACTCCAGACAAAAGTTACATTTAAACAACAAAAAAGTTGTTCAAACAATTAACAATAAATTAAATCGATCTCACAGAGAGCCATTATCCCAAACAAAATTCGAATTTCGTTTTTTGGGCTACACTTGAATGTAGAGCAAATTAAGTTATTAATTCAGAAATTACTGAGAAAATTGTGTAATTTTGTCTTTAAAATGAGTGAAGGAACATGAATATTAAAGTTACTAATAATTAGGAAAATTAGAGTAATTAGTAGCATTTACTGAAACCTTATCGAATTAATAAAATCTTTTCAACTTGGGCTTATTAGGTGGCAACTTAATAATTTGTCTGCTTTTCAAACTGAAAAAGTTGTTACATATTTCACTTCGTCAGAAAATAATATTAAAACTTTTTTTTACATCGAATAATTAGTAAGAAGTCAGTACACGAATTGTTATCGTATATGGTAGGAAGAACATGTCATTTTGTCAATTAGATTTAATTGCCAAAAATACAGAGATCATTTTTGACAATTTCATCATTCAAAAATTCACTAGACTTGATAAACCGAAAATTTATTAAGACAAGAGAAATTGCTCAAGCTATTTTGGAAAAAGTTACATGAAGAAAGTACAATCAAATTTCCTGAACAAGAATTTCATTATAGAAGAGACTGCAAAATGTATTATCTGCAAATAAAATAGACTTTATTTTATTCCAGAGATACAGTCTAAAGTGGAAGTACCTTATGAAAGATTCTCCACAATTGCATTGAGAATACAATGAATTCTATCAAATAAATATTATATCATCACAGAACATCAGGATTTTTTCCTTTTCTGTCACATCAAATAATCTGCAGATTATTTGAGAGATGCAAGGATATGCACTAAGGTGAATATCGTGTAGCCGATAGCAGAACCAGAAGCCTTCTGAATAATATATTATCCCTGTCCTGAATCTATATCTGTAAACTGCTAAGATTCAGTTAACCTGGTTCTCGAAATACGGCAAATAAAAATAAGATCGTTAAGGACGATTTTCCCTCTTTATACCTTCCCTTGACTATTATCGACGCTTTAAGGATTTGGAAAAATCTCCCATTTGATAGGATTCCAATTGAAAGCACTTATACTTGATAAGTCTTGTAAAAGCGGACGAAAGGAAATCTTTTGAAGGAAAGATGCACGGAAAAAAACTAAAGGTAAAAAGTGATTTAGATAAAAGTTCTGGAGGTAGGCTCAGCATGCAAAAAACTGAAGATCGATGAGGGGCTGTTTAAAAAACAGACATAGTGCCAAGAGGGTGACGATTAGTGAGGTCAAGGGGAGGTATTACTGTAAAATATGAAATCACACGTATGAAAATTCTGAATGCGAATAACAATTTTTTGAAATGATTGAGAAAATGAAAATTAGTCACTTTTTTTACAAGTAAAGAAGCTAAATACAGACTTCAAACTCTTTCTCTTATTTCCCTCTTTCCCACTTTTTGAACGAATTCCTCTTTTCTCCCTGTTATCAAGTAACTACCGTTTTTTTAAAATGCAAACTACATTAATATAACTCAAAACGAAAATCAAGCTAGTTTTAGTTGAGAGTTATTCCATTTAATCAACAAGTCTAATATTATATTATTTGTTACAAGGTCTACTATTTAACCGAAAATTTAACTATTTTGTTAAAATTTTTGGTTCCTTTTGTGAAAAATTAATTGTTTTAACTGAAAATGTAACAAGTCCTTTTTTTGGTAGAAAGTTAATCTTCTTGATTGAAAATTCAACAACTTGGTTGAAAGTTAAACTACTTTTTGAAAATTTTATTTTTAAAGTTTGTTTAAACTATTATTTCTTATTCTATAAATAAGCTAAATTTTCATATATTTAACACAGGTTTTACAGTCATCCTTGCTGGTTGAAAATTCAACTGTTTTGGTAAAATTTTGTTTTTTGTTTGAAAATTAATCATTTTAACTAAAAATTTAACGACCTCTTTTTTTCTTTCAAATAATTCGTCTTTTCATTCAATAGAATGTTTGAAAGTTGAACTAAATTGTTAAGAAATCATTTTATCAGCTGAAGATCCATCTCTTTGATGAAAAACTTAACTATTTTGTTACATTGTTTTTTTAATCAATTTTTTTGAACTGCAACTTGAAGCATTCCTTTTTAGTTGTAAGTTTGATTTACTTTTTCTGTTGAAAATTATTTTTCTTTTGGGTGGGGCGTGGAGGAGATTCTATTCTTCTTGTAGAGAACTGAACTATTTGGTTAAAAATTAGTTTTTTGAGGTAACATTTTCGTGTAAAATTAATCCTCTTCAATGAAAATTCAATTACTTGGCTTGAAATTTATGTGTTTTGTTGTCAATTCGACTTCATCTGTTTTTATTTTAAAATAAGATCTATCATGTTAAAAATTAACTTTTTTATTAAATATTCGTCTTTTTAGGTAGAATTTGACTGTTCTTGATTTATAATTAAAATATTTTTTGGTAGAAATATAAACTATTACATTTTTAGTTAAGAATTCACCTTTTCTAGTTAAATTCTACTGCTTTTGATTTGAAATCAAAATCTTTTATTTTGGTTAAAATATCAACTATTGCATTTTTTTATCGAAAATTAATTTTGTTTGATTAAACTATCAATTACTTGATTTTTTTCAGAATTCACCTTTCCTAGTTAAATTCAACTGCTTTCGATTCAAAATTAAAATGCTTTTTCATGATAAAATGTAAATTATTGTACCTTTTACTAAAAATTAATCTTGTTTGATTGAGAAATCAACTAATTGAAGGAAATTTAATCTTCTTCGTCAACAATTTTTGTTGTTGTTGTTAAAGATTCATCATTTTGGTTGAGAACCAAAACCATTTTGTGAAAAATACGAATTTGACCAGTTAGTGGAAAATTCATGTCTGTAGGTTAAAAATTCTACTACACGATTGAAATTTCAACTATTTTATCGAAAATTCGTCCCTGTCGCTTAAAAGTTCCATTTTTTTGGTTGTAAATGCAATTTCTGATTCATGATTAATTTTTTTGTTGAAATATCAACTATTTGGTTAAATATTCACCTGTGCAGGTTAAGAATTAATCTTTTTTGCTCAAATATTTAACTACTTTTTAAAAATTCATCTTTGTGGATTTAGAATTCATCTTTTTTGGATTAAGATTCATCTTGTTTGGTAGAAAAGTTCTTGGTTGAAAATTCATCTTTCTTGGCTGAAAATTCAAGTGTATTTTAAAAAATGCGTCTTTTTGACTAGAAGATTCGACTATGGATTTAAAAATACAACTGTTTTTGTTTGAAGTTAAATCTTCTTTCTGTTTCTTTTCGGGTTTAGAAGTCAACTGTTTTGTAAAATATTCGACTTCCTAGCTTGAAAGCTTACCTCTTTCGTCAAAAATTCATCCTTTTTGATAGAAAATGATCTTTCTTTTTTGTTAAAAACCATCTTTATTCGTAACTTTATTGCAAGGTTATATCGATTCTTATATATATTTCTTATCCTTTTTTGATTGAAGATTTATCTATTTTGTTATTCTGTTATTCTATTTTTATAAAAAGTTATCCCATTTCCCCTGTTTTGAAAAAATTTTGTGCTGTGAATTTTGTTAAAATATTATGTTTGTAAGTACGTTTTGTACGGCCCCTGAGGCTAATATAAGAAATTAGTGATCATTCACTTTACCTTTGCTGATTTTTATTTTTTTGCATGACAAAGTACCCCATTAGCATTTTTACCTAAATCATCATTTACCCTTTATTTTTTCTCTGTGGAGAAGTGAAATTAGCAAAAAAAATATCTTCTGTTTCGGTCTAGTACTACTCTTTTAAACTGAACCAGTGAAGTCACTCAAACAAGGCAGCTTTATTGAATATACCAGTGACGCCAAATGCTAGATTCAACCAGTGATATAGCGCTCCACGCGGCATAGACACGAACCTCCAGTCGTCTTGTACGCTTGAATCGCGGGTCAGGTCTTCTCATTTCTCGAGTGAAAACGAACATTATTGTGTATTAGTGTTTGTATTAGAAATATTTTGCGCCTGCCTGCAATAGGCTGTGATGTGACCTTCAAAGGGAACCATCAAAAGAAATATGAGCAACGCCCTAATTATCCACGCCCCTTCTACGTCAGAATAGAAGAAAATTAAAGCATGCTAACCTAAAATTACAAAAAATTTCTCAAAGAAGACCCCATGTAAATCCTCCTGGGGAATCGCGTCTGCCTGAGATAAACTTGGAACTACATGAATTACCAAAAAGTCAAGCCAATCCTATTGAATACAGAGCTGCCTTCGAGAACATCACTCTGAATCTCCCCACGTATGTATCTATCTATATGGACGGATCAAAGTCAAGAACAGGAACCGGATGCAGTGTAGTCACACCTGAAACACGTCTACAGTTCAAGCTACCTGAAGTCTACCCAATTTTCCGATATGAAACTTACGCTATACTGAAAGCTCTGGAATTCATTGAAAAGTCAAACCAAA
>CAKNWW010203664.1:0-10058 GCA_932074435.1 Andricus kollari
TTTTCATTATTTTTTGTGCAATCAAAATTTGAATTTTCGATTTTTCGAAAAAAATTTAAAAAGTTGTGATAATCTTAGAGGGATTCTAAAAAAGAAACGTTTTTCTTCTTCTGACTTTTTTTCATATCGTGCGTTGTTCTGCCTAAAATGTTAATTTTCGTTTGTTTTTTTGAATTTTGAAAATGCCATAACTCTAATAATTTTCTTTTCATCGAAAAATGTCATGAGGATAAATTGTTTATATTTTTGAGTACTGCTAATAACCTTACATAAAATTTTCAAATCTTGAAAAAAAGTGGTCTCAAAAATTTTCAGAACGTGCTCACTTTTTGAATTTTCATCCAAAATAGCTGGTCAACGAACTCGTGCTTTCTTTTTAGGCCTTCAAAAAGTGTGCCAAAGTACAATCCAATCTGATCAATCTTTCGAAAGTTATCGTGCCTACACGATACTACAGACAGACAGACGGACAGACAGACACCTTCATAAAAATCGTTTTTTCTGACTCAGGGGACCTTAAAACGTCGACATTTGATTGAATCCGCGAAAGTCATTTCTCACATAAAACCAATACCTTCTCATTAGGATGATAATGTAAAAACAAAAATTAAATAAATTCGATAATACATGGACCTTATTTCTGAGGCAGCATATTTTTAAATTATTCAGTATTATATTACCTCAATTAGATATTAATTGAACTTTTTAACAAAAAATAAATAGATAACATAAATATGAAAAACTTTCTCAAATCACTGAATCAAGAGAAAATTTTAGTTGAAAGTAAAAGTGGGCGAAGAAAATAAATCTATGTATTGATGTTGGTGGCTCTAGACGTATACTCATTTAAAGGAAGCTATTTGCTTATTTCCTGATACTGAAACTGGACCACTAAACTTCAACCACTTCTACTAAACGATTTTAGTCGAGTTATAAATGCACTCTGTCTTGGCACAATGCATATAAATTCACTGTGCATGAACACTTAACACGCCAACAAATATTAGAAAGGCATCAAAGTGTAGAAAGGTAGCCGATCGCTTTGATCCACAAAAGGTACCTGTTGTGAATATCTCGACATGGCTTGATGATAAATATTATTTCGAGAACGCGAAATGTGCCAGGTCTCGCATACGAAAAAAATTGGTAACAATTCTGTAACAGCGTGGCGAAGATCTATAACCATTATGCAACAAATATATGGTACTCAAATACATCATAGATATGTAACAGTGATTATTAACTAATTTCTGATGTTGAATTTTGGTCGATTACTTGTCAAATCATTTTCTGGAGAAACGAGAAAAAATCTGCCACGGCCCGGATTTGAGCCGGGAACGCCACTATTCACGAGTGGAGCGCTAACCAATTACGCCACCGAAGCCACAGCAGAAAGTCTCTCGTTTCTCCTATATTCACAGGATGACGCGGGTCTGCATCTCAGTAACCTGTGCATTTCTAGTGCTTTCTCCAAAAAATTATTTAACCAGTAATCGACAAAAATTCAACATCAGAAATTAATAATTTAATTACCCTGATCGACACAATAACATCAATACTTTAGTGATATATAACTATTACATCGCGAATCCATGTACCTATTACAGAACGCGGTGTGCACACATGTAACATTGTTACATAATGGAAATGTAACGTTATTGTCAAACTGCGTTCTTTTCATTGCTGATTTAGATCAAGTGGGACATTCTTGTGAGGTATCAGTTCCATCACTGCGTTTCTTATATGTAACATTGTGAAATTCTGAACCCTTAGTTGCCTCACTTCTCTGGAATCACATACCTGTCACACTGGGGTCAGATTGACTCCAGCGAGAAAAATTGTTATCACATAAAAGCGAATAAATAATTTCACTGGAAGATTTTTTGTGAATAACTTCAGAGTACTTTAGGAAAAAGAATAGTAGCTTAATGGTTTTTTATAAAAAGGTACTTCTTCTGTGAAACGAATGGAGGATTTTTTTGGAAAAAATTAAATGCGTAATATTTTGAAATATCCTGCAATACATATTTTTTATATGTAGGTTTTACAAGATTAACGTACAACAGTGTATAAAAACCCTCTGGCTTATCAAAATTAACAAGAAGGATGGCTTTTATTCATTTATCCTAACCCATACCGGCGCAATCGTTGCAAAATTAGAAGCTGTGATCGTTCTATCTGGCGTTTTGCTTGCTAAAAAAAGAGACGGAGTCGGCGTTTTACACCGAGCCCACTGACAGAGTCCCATGTAGATACGGTTTTACAAACGGGACGAAGGCAATCGGAATACAAGGATGGGTTCAAAAGTCCGTCTAATGCTGCTCCAGTTTGTTGATCCCTTCCGAAAAAAAAGATTTGTCCAACTCTGCAAAATAGGCTTCCGTTTCCGCAATCACCTCTTCGTCTGAATAAAATCTCCTTCCCGCCAGCCGTTTCTTCATATTGTGGAAATAGTCGTAGTCCGAGGGTGCCAAACCTGGAGACTAGAGGGCGTGCGAAACGAGTTGCAACCCTAACTCCAGCAATTTTGCCGCCATAGCTGCAGAGGAGTGAGCTGGCGCGTTGTCATGATGAATGATGAATTTTGTTTTTTTGGGCAATCGAGGACGTTTTCTTGCAGGTCGGTTTTAAACGATCCAATAAAGATGCATAGTATACATCTGTAATAGTTTTAACCTTTCCCGTTTCCAAATAGTCGATGAAGATTATTCCTTGCGAATCCCAAAAGACAGTCGCTATAACCTTCCCGGCTGAAGGAGCAGTCTTCGCCTTCTTTGGTGTAGATTCCTCTCTGGCAACCTATTGTTTGGACTGTTCCTTGGTCTCAGGCGTATAAGTGGTGTATGCATGTTTCATATCCAATGACGAAACGACGCCTCAAGTACTGTGAATACCGCTGAAATAGCTGCAAACTATCCTTGGAACTCGATTTCGTTTTTGGTCAACTGTGAGCAATCGCGGCACCCATCTTGCGGATAGCTTTCTCATACCTAAATTTTGATGCAAAATATTATCTACCCGTCCCTTTAAGATGCTCACAGAACTAGCAATCTCACGGAGCTTTACTCTTCTACCATCCATCACCATATCGTGGACTTTATCAATCATTTCTGGAGTAGTGGCCTCAACAGGGTGTCCAGAACGTTCAGCAGCTTGTGCTCATATGGGCACTCCGAAGATTTCGAACTCACTTATAATTTGTTCTGATCGAAGTTACATATACACCATAATATTTGTCAAGCTTCACTTTAGTTTCCTGAGTCGATATACCTTTCATAAAGTAATGTTTGATCAAGTGGCACAATAGATGTAGAAATTGCGATCGGTATTTGGAAGGGCTCCGGATAGTTTTCCCTATTTCTGATCGGGCGCTGATCAAGAAAAATAGGAAGGGCCAGACTAGTTCTGTAACATTGTTTAAGCCAGGCTCCAGCTAGAACTTCTAACAAGGTCCTTACGCGAATACCCTTCAACCGCCCGTCTAGACCCTCTCTGTTTTCCGATACGTTCATCATTCATCTATGATTTAAATATATGTGACAAACGATTTGTCAACAACAAAATGAACGAGAATATTTAATTACACACCAATTCTAGGTCAATGATTACAGAGGTTTATATTTCGTTAATTAAAACCCGTTTTTTGCATATATGTATATCACACAACATCTGAATATTGAACATTTGCACTCTACTATGGCAAATGATTATTTTCATTATTTTTCACTGGGTTTCACATACGCAGCACAAATCTAACTGTTTTCCTCATATTCTACGTATTAAAAACAATTTTATCTTTATTTTAAACAAAGTAAAGTTATTATGAAAGTTGAATAAATAAATTAATAAATTTTTTTGGTTATATTCACAAACCCTATTCAGTACATATAATAAATATAATTTATTAAAACTACTACTTTGAACTTTATTTAATTCAAATTTAGGTGGTGTTATTTTCATTAAAAACACGTGTTTATGAGTATTGAACACTCGAATGCTTCAGATGAAAATAAAATTCAGTTTGCTGTCACATGTTGTTGGGGCAGCCATTCGCCTGTTTACTAAAGCATAATTTATTGCATACAAACTTCTGAAGATGGCTCTGCATCATATATACTGCAGCGTCATCTTCAGAAAGCTTATCTGGGATATGCTGACTAAGGCCCGACCAGTGCCTGACTAGAATTTTTTGGTTCTTTTTGCTAAATCAGGAACCAACTACAGCCTTACTCAAATACAAAATTAGGGCCTAACTAGATGCAAATAGTTTTTCTGGTCATAAGGAATAAAAAATCTTAGCAGTGCCTTGAAGGGTCCTGATTATAACTTACTAGTCCAGTTGTTCTAGTGACATTCTGACTACTGCCCTAATTGAAATGGGGACAAATGGGGCGGTTTCTACATGGGAGGCTTTATAGCTTGAGCGCCAGAGGAACTCTCCATGGGCTCCTCGCCCGTCCTAAAACTTAGCTAAACCAATGTTTGATCAACATACAAAATTCTCTTTCACCCATTTTCTGAAAATCACTCGACTTGCTCGATTCAAACTGTTTTGAATTAATGACGGACTGGCGTGGGTTAGCGAAGGAGTCATGTTCAGTCAAGTGATACTCAAAGAAAATGAACCAGATAATTTCTCACCGGGATCCCGCACTGCTCAATACCTTGCCTCGATTCAGTTCAGGATACGAGTCCTCGACCCTATCCAATGAGGCAATTCCTTGATGTCCAAAAAAAGGTTTTGGTTGTTGGTGAAAATTAGCACAGATGTAGCCTCCGGAAGCTAGGACCACGATCGTTCACCGAACGATCGATCCCGACGCGACCGGAGGTGATACGTCATCCGACTCGTCACTTCCTGCAACACTAGAAGACGATCGAGTCGGGAAATCACTGAACAGTGAATTAGGACTTGAAGAGTCACCGACCTTAACTCACGGACCCGAACACCTGAGCTCTCTCAAAGACGCACAATTGATTACAGTCGTTGCAACCCCGAAAACCAGCCACCCAGCCTACACCTGGATAGTAACTGAGCTCTCTCAGAGAGGGGAGCCCGGCAGCCCCCCACCAAGGAACGATCAAGCGACAACAAGAGTCACCACACAAGCCAAAAGTCTCATTAACAGAAAAGGAACCTTGCACGAGAAGAAGCATTGGGAGGATTCCATGCGATGATCAATGAAGCCCGAAGGTCAATCAAAGGGAAACAATAACATCAAATAAGTTATTAACACAAACGAATGCAAAACTAACCTCGATACGTACTATTGATGTCATCAAGTTTGCACGAACTTTTCAATCCACACTCGTAGCTGCCGCACTGGGATCTCTACGGGCACCAGTCCACTTTGCACTGCTGTCAGAACTAGACTGACGCGTTTGAAGATAATACCTCGAGAGGGGAGTGACAACCTCTAACTATCTGCATATGTCGCTAACAATACCAATTTCTCAAATGTAGGTACTTTAAATTACTGGTGAAGTAGGCTGGGGTCAGCTTGACCCCAGTGTGGCAGCTAAGGGTTAAATTGCGACAGCACTGCAGTGTGACATGTTTCCTGGCGATTACGATACCTCGTTACGGAACCAGTACAGAACAATTATAGATTACTTGGTCTAGAACATGTGTGACATTACATTTGTGAAATTATCAAATTGCGATAGCACTCCATTGTAAAGCCGTATCGTAACGGTTACATTTCCTACTTGCAAAACACCTAGAGAACAATAATTAGAGAATACATGTTCTCGAACACGTGAAGCATTCTCGTGACGCATCAGTTATATTACTCTGTTATATGTCTATTACATTTCAGAATTCCAGTACTGTTACATATCCTTACAGTAACACCATTATAGAACAGCTTAACTTTCCTGTTATGTAATTGTTATGCTATATAGCTGAAACAATGTTATGTATAAATGTTACCTTTTTATTCCGTAACATTTACAGAACGTGTCACCTAGGATGTTTAGAGGCTGTTGAGTCAGCAGTCTTCAAAGGTTCGAAAATTTTGTTAATTTCCAAGGTCGAAGTATATTTTACATGTAAATCAATTTTTTTAATTTCAACGTTATGTGACATACCGACAGGGAAGGAAATTAAGAAGAGTGTTACTCAGCGTTACACGAGAAGGGTGAGGAAGCACTAATATCTTAAATTGTGCCATACGTAATACTTGAACGGCCCCAATTAAAATTATTGTTATGTATTTTATTGGAGATCTTATTGCATGGTGGTAAAATAATAATAATAAGAAAAAGTAAATCAGTTCCTCATTTAACTCCTTTTCCTTAATAATTAATTTCTAGCCGTAATAATATTATCGTCTAATCAATTATTTTTCTCAGTAGCAGATCGTCTCGCCTCAGGAAACGGGCGATTACGATTGTGCACCAAGAAATCTCAGTACTGAAATTTCCAAAAGTTAAATAATGCGTGCGCATATTAAAAGAGTTTACTTTAAACGAAGGTTATATTGAAGCGCTCAGAGGAAAAATGTGAACAGAATCTCGAGGTAAAAATGGTTCTCAGAAATATCCGACGAAAAACGTTATAGAAAATGTTGAGGGATAAAATGTGATAGAAAAAGTTCCGAGGAAAAACGTTATAGAAAATTCTGAGGGGAAAAATGTGATAGAAAAAGTTTCGAGGAAAAACGTTACAGAAAATGTCGAGGGGAAAAATGCGGTAGAAAAAGTTCCGAGGAAACGCGATATATATATAAAACTTCAGGGAAAAAGTTTCTTCTGGAGTACCAGAGGAAAAACGTTACTCCAGCAATTCAGTTTTTTGGGTATTATAAGTTGATCACGAACACCCTTTAAAAAAACAACAATAACGTCAATATGATCGATAAAAAAGTGGTTGAAAAAGTCTGTTTTTCAAAATGTTTGCTCCCCGAGTCGAAACTTTGGCCCTACTTGAGCCCTCTATGATTCCATTTAAGGCCTCCTTTAGTCCTGCTTAGCCCTCCACGTCCTCTTTTGAATCCCATTGGACCTCGAAGGCCCCCTTTTGATTCGCTTACGTCCTGAAGACTTATGTGCTTTCTCGTATTTATATAATTTAATTATTCTATTTAATTACATATTTATTATAATTAGTTTATTGCATTCATTTTTTAATATGCATAATAAAAACAGTTATGGCATATCAGGCAGAGCTATAAAGTTGGTTTCTCTGAAATTCGAAAAAAGTCAATGCAAATTTGACATTCGTTAATATCTTCTGTTCTGTCTTTTATGGGGAAACACTGCAGACTTGAGTAATTTCACTTTTTTTTAGAAATATATATATATATATATTCTAACAGAAATGTTGTATTTCATAAATAATGGCACCTTTAACAAGCCAGGGTTCAAAAAGCACATAAACAAGTGTGCTTCAAACAAAATCTAATTCATTTTTTTATAGAATTTTGTAATTTTCTTTACAACGCCGACGTTGGCAACCGCCGTCGGCGGTGGGCGAAAAGCCGACTGTCGGCCTAATTCTGGCCCAAGTTTGGGCCGACGATCGGATAAACTATGGTAGATTGGTCGGTACGGCCACAAGAATGCGGTCGATCCAACTCTGTATACAGCAGTCGGTTAACCACAAGTCACCTTTATGCACCGGATGGTCGGTTAAACCTTGGCCCAAATATAGGCCGGCCGTCGGACAAACGCTGGTTCATGGTTTCAAAAAGACCGTGAAATTACGGTCCGCCCGACTCTGGGCAATAGATGGCCCGACCATCGGCATAACATTTTATGTCATTATCAAAAGGTATAAAATAGCCTAAAACGCGAAAAAACAAAATATTAGACGAAGAAAAATTATTCAAAGTGGGCATCAAGAAAAAAAAAATGTTTAAAAAAGTTGGAAAAAATGTTTGAAAACGAATTCTTCAAAAAAAATTGTTGATAAGAAATTTTTAACACAAAAATTGAAGGAAAATTTTTGAAAAAAAATTAAAACAAAAATTTTGAAGAAAAAAAATTTGTTGAAAAGTTGTTATTTAAAAGTTATTCCAATTATATTCACGTTAACAATTAATTTATTTTATATCTACATGATGTCGCACAATAATTTAAAAATTATTGAGAAAAAAGAGTTAAAGAAATGTTTAGTTTTAAGTGCTTTGAGTTGTGGCTTATGAGGATGGTTTTTTCATTGACTTTCAATTCTGTAGGCATAGAGTAATGGCTAAGACTCCCGACTGCTAGGCGATAGATTCAGGTATAGATGTAGGTTCGAAACCCCGTAGCGATAGAAATTTTATTTGTAATATAATTTTTAAAAATGTAATATATGTATTTATTCTAAGCGGGACAATTAATATTTATAGTTAAAATACTCGCAATCAATTATTATTAATTTTTTGAATACCTTGAATCTACAAAACTCAAAGTCGGCCCCACATTGTTCTCCAAGGTTGGGCCGACTTCATACCAAATGTAGGGCCGACTTTGAGAAGTCAAAGGCGGTTGACCGTTATCATTTAGCTGGTTGGCCCGACCAGTGGCGCAAAAAGTTGGACCGGCCGTCCGACGGTTGGCCCGACCGTGGGCCGACGGTCATTTCGCACCTGGGTAGTCATCCTCCTCGTCGCTCACACCGCTTGCTCACCCATCATCTTTGTCCTTCACATCGACTTAAAAATTGTCTCGAATTTTCAGACTTCAAAAATATTTTTTGAATTATCAGTCTTGAAAATTTTTTGGAATTTATGGACTTCGAAAAGTTTTCGAATATTCTTACTCTGACAACTTTTTTACTCTTTGATGTTGAAAAAGTTCTGGAATTTACAGACTTAGAAAATTTCTTGAACTTTCGAACTTAAACCACTTCTCTCTGTTTGGTGTTGAAAAATTTGTGGTATTAACGGACCTGGAAAATGTCTCGAATTTTTGCATTTAGCCAACTTTTCTATTTTTGGTCTTTTAAAGTAGTTGGAATTTAGGAACATACAATTTTTTCGGATTTTTGGACTTGCTACATTTTTTGAATGTACGAACTTAAAAAATTCTTAAATTTGTTGACTTTAATAACTTTTTTACTTTTTGGCGTTCGAAAATTTACAACACTGAGAAGCAAGCAAACATTGTCAAGTCCGAAAATAAGGGAAATTTTCCAATCCCGTTCATCCGAGAAATTTAGATGGGCGCGAGAGAACTACGAAAAACCGCATAGGGCTTGAAAAAATAACAAGATTCGCGAGAGATACCTAATAAGAAATTAAATTACGATCTACGTCTGCTCCAAAAATAAGTAAAATATTGAAAATTTGAAATTGTGTTGAAAATTTAAAGTTTCAAATTGCCATAATTATTATTTTATTTTAATTAATTTAAATAATGAATAATTAATCAATATTTTTTTCATCCTAATTTTAAAGTGAAATGTTCGAAATTTTTGTCTGATCTAATTACACAGTTTTCAGGAGATTCGACCGGAATTTCTGAATATATTTTATTTCAAATATTAATTTGTTAAATATTTTGTGAATTTTAAGTGACTGAAAATAATAAAACAAATTTTGTAAAAATAAAAGAGGAAGATGACTTTTCCCTCTGGCTCCTTATTTTTTTCGTCTAAAATGACTCGATCCCCTAAAAATTGTTCCCTTTCGTATCAAAATGTCCCCTGAATATTGGCAGAATAAAAAAAATAATGTAGGTATCTCTTAATCCCTAAATCCTTTAATCCCTAGATTCCTAAATATATATTTTTTTAATCATGTAAAAATTCAGGGGACATTCTTACACCAAATGGAACAATTTGTAGGGTAGCTATTCTGGGGAAAAAAAGCCTGTTTGGACCACGCTTTATTCCTATTTTTTACCACAAGATTGTTATGGCAGAATCAATCGAGGACATGCAAAGATTGTTGAATAAACTTAATACAAGCATGAAGATCTTTTTCTCTGTCCTTATAAATATATAATAACTGTGTAGGAACGGTATACTTTTTATATATAAAATGAAATAATGATGTTCCTTAATTTAAGAAAGTAACTTTATATAAGGACAAGAAATTTCTTAATGAAGCAAGCTTCTAGGAAAATTA
>CAKNWW010203685.1:0-12766 GCA_932074435.1 Andricus kollari
AAAATTGTCAACTCAGGTGGAGATGTGTTTTATCAATAAAATAAATTAAAATAAAGTACACGAAAATTTAATTTTTTTTGTAAACTTTTGTACAAATTTCCGAATATTAAAAAATTGCAGGTTTTAGTAGACTTTTTCCACTGTTTTATACGAACTCTTTAAAAATTGTAAAATATTATAAAATAAAACCTACTTCAAAGTAAAATTTGTTCATATAGTTTCAATTAATTATATTTCATTGTGAAAATACATTTACACTATGGAAATTCGCCAGCGATCACCAATTTTCAATTAAATTTGTTTTGCCTTTAGTTTTACCCAGGTTCCCCAATGTTGATTTGTTTTGAATAAAGCTACCAAAAAATTTGTCATTGAAACTAAATAATATGAAAATAATATAAATAAACATAATATAATAAAAAGGATTTGAAAAAATTAATTGTACCCTTTTTTCAGTCCTAAAGAAACACGGAAAGAATGTTTGGCTAAACTAACGATATTTACCCTTGATCTGGATACAAATATCGTTCAAACCGAACCAATACCATTAGCAAAATCTTGTAAATTATAGAGAGTTGCAGCATAATTAATTTTGACTATTAATATTAATGAACCACATTTTTAAACCGTTAAAACAAAGATATTATTATATCTGGAATCAAAATGTGGGAAGTTTTCGTTAAAATTATAAAAATTACAAATTATTGAAACAAAAAAGAAAGTGGAATTAATACCAGAACATTTGAAACTCGCGAAGGCTGTTTCAAAAACAAAAATGACTTTTTTCAAATATATTTTAGTTTTGTTGATTTGATTCTTCAGCGTTTTTCTGTTTAAATCTATATTTTTTCCGTGAATATTAAAAAAATATATACAAACTAATGGTAATAATTACCCCTTCTGGGGTAGGGGTACTGACAACACACATTTTTTTCTAATACTTGCTTTTTTTAATGCTCCAATAGCGAGTTTTTCAATTTTGGTAAATATTGTAAAATCGCAATTATAGTTATGTGAAAGAATAAGTGCGATATGGATACAACAGACAAAAACAGACAGCTCTTGGAATCAGCTAACAAGTTAACACCTCAAAAAATTAGGTTAGAAAGTGTGAATCCCAATTAACGGTTTCCAAAATCAAACGTAATTTATGAATAAAATTAATAATGAAGAAGATTCTATAAAATTCTCCTGAAAATATTACGTCATATAAAAAGGGCCCATCTTATTTTAATCTGTCAATTAAATTTTTTATTTTCCCTGACCGTTACACATTTTTCTTTCAGCTTAAAAAAAAAATAATGTTAATGCAAAAACATGTGTGTTCATGAATTTATCTGAAGCACTTTTAGTGACAATAGTCATGTACAGAATTTTATAAACTACTACTTCAGTTCATCGAAAATTCCCTGGCTCTTTCAAGTTTTTCCTGACTTTCTCTGACTTTTCAGAATTCCCTGATCTGTAGCGACCCTACTTTCTTTTTCAATACATTTCAATCAGATCGAAATTTTTGAGTGATTTCTATCATATTTTACACAAAATTTGTAAATTGTGAATCATGAAGAGGTTAAATGGAGACAAATATCAGAAATTTAATTTTAAGATTGCAAATTCACGAAGGTTTCAGGCCGATTCAAAGTATATTCTGTAACCGGGAATGGAATATATTTTGTTAATGATGAAAAAATATAACACTTATGTTGCTCGCCAACTTTAGACGCATTTTTCTCGTAAATCAATTATCGAGGGTCTACTTGAAAATAGCCCCGTTGACCAGCACACACTGTTAGAAGTAAGTTAATCATGAAATTTCATGAAAATGTTAGTGAAGCTTTTGTTAGTGAAAAACTCATTGAAATTTCATGCAACACAGAAATTTAAATAGCCTTATTGAAATTTCAATGTAAGTGTATTTTATAGGAGATAGTGCATTGAATTTTTTGTAAATGTTCATGAATATCCTATGCCTATGGATATTCAATGTAAATAGTAAACCTTTTTTAAGAACATTACATTACATGTAATTGCAAAAAATGAATTAATCGACATAAAAATATATCACATACAAAGCTTCTAAATTTAATTTCATGAATAAAAAATGTGACTTAATTTTCAATGCATGTTTTCAAATTTACGTAAACCACAGCCAAATTTCCTAAAATTTAAGTCATGACTGAAATATGAGGAAATTTCTAACAGTGCAGGTGAGTCTAGTTTTTCAACATATATCAGAAGTTCTGTATAATTTAAGAAAATATTTTTAAATAAAAGTTGTATCTTCTGCGTGATTAAAATTAGGAAAATTTCAACAATATTACAGCTGGACTCTGTGATGTTGAAAACGGTTAAATCTGTTATTGGAAAGCTGTTGAAACGCATAACGCATATTTAAAAAATAATTATCACTTTATTCGAAACAAACTACATATAGTATTTCAGCAAATTAACCATCTAAAATTCACAGATATAAATAAAATTAATCTTTTAATTTAAAATAACGACGTAACAATAGATTAATAGAAACTGACAAAAGAAGAAGAACTGCACAACTTCATCTTAAATAAGTATAATCCTGAAGTATCTTAAATTATACTCGAAAATGCAACCCCCTCAAACTTTAAGGCTCTCGTAAATCTCAGGAAATTTCAGAGAAAATAAAACTGATAGTAGATTCACATTTACTTCACGTGGGGAATAAAAGTCAGGTATGCAAAGTCTTTGACTTTCGAACGACTCTTGATGTTTTAATTTATTGGGGTCGGGGTAGACAATTCTGTCTCAGCAATTAGCATTAAGGTCTTAATCCTATTTGGTAAGAAAGGCTCTTCGCGGGGGGGCCGTTAGGAATATTGGTATACATGCCTGTATGATTGTTTGGCGTCCTAAACTTCCCTAATCCGATTTGCCGGACAATGCTTACGGTCTCCGGGTTCATTTTATTGGCACTCTTGCCATTATTACTGCTATTGCCATTATTAGTCCTATTGCCGAAAGTTGACTCTTGCTCATCAACCGGTGAGTGGCCAAGGGGCAACACCGGCAGGTGACGGAACGAGATGGCACACCCAGAATTTTGACTTTGACTTTAGCTTTAGACAACTGATCTGCCAATTTGCGGTACCGTTCCTCCAGCTCTTTCTTCTCTCTTATTCAACTCGCTCTTCCTTCCTGTCTGTCCTTTTCTCTTATTTCGAAGTCGTCATTTCTAATAACTTGTGACGCATCATTACCAAGTTTGTAATAAATTTCTCAAACTTTACAGTGACAGTGTAATTGAGATCTATTGTCCCAAGTTCAAAACTATAGATATACTTTATGAGGCTTTCAAATAACTTCTCTAAATCTGAAACAGTCAAATTACACAAATTCCACCAAGCCCCTAACTCTGAATTTCGTATTCGCATTAAAACTGTAACAGTGTAACACTCCAAATGGGGGGTGCAAAGTGGCGGATGATTCTACGAATCTACGACAAACTTATGGGTTTTGCATAGAAACTTGTTATTAAAGATTTTTGGGTGCTGATTAAGAATTTTCTAATAAAATTAAAACAAAATTAAAATGGTCGACAATTAGACCAAAAATTATTGTAGCTGCATACAAATTTGTTATCCGAGATGCTTTGATCCGCGCGATCCGTTTGCATTCTATGTTTAAATTAATAAAGAAAGATCCATAATTCAAATTCAGAACTTTAATTAATATTGGTATCTAGAAGTTTTTGTTTAAATTTGTTAGATTTATAATTTATTGATTATTATTGTTTAAGAGCACATATATAGTATTATGAAGTATAATATTACACCTTATATTATGGAAAACAATTTTAGAACAGCAGCGAGCATCAATGCAACATTCTGCTTTTATTTTGCAATACTATGGCCCTGTCTAGGTTCACTGAAATTCGGTAAGGGCATAACAAATATTTTCGGTGAGTTCAGGGAAACTGAAAAGGGCGGCTCGGTTCACCGAAATTCTGTAATTGTTCAGAATACAATCTGCAGGTCAAAAGATTTTCAAGCTGAATTCGCACACTAGCGTAAGTTGTACTTTTTTAGTCCATACATTTTTCAAAAATAAAAGTCCTTTTTTATTGATTTTTTGTTGTTTTTATTTTCGCAATGCCTTGGAAATGAACGTATTAAATTTGTATATGTACAGAATTATCCACTTTTACATTAACATAATTGGACATGATTTAATGACAATTTTTAATCATATTTTTAAGAGAAGTCATAATTTTATTTTGCGTGTTTCACGTTTTTCTATATGAATTAAACATATGGTGTCCCCATTACAAAATACATTGAGTAAATTAAAAAACTTACATATTGTAGAAAAATGTGAAACAAGGAAGAAAATATTATTATTTTACTTGAAAATGAGTTAAAAAATTTGCATTAAATTATCTGCAATTATGGTGATCTCGGTGGCAATATAAAAGGGAATAATTTTATATGTCTTAAAATGTAATACATGCATTTTCAATTGATATTTGAATTTTATTTTTTTATTCTAGCATGGCATTTCACACTATTTCGAAATTCACTGTAAAATTCTTCTTCTTTTTCAAACAAATATTTTGTATGGAGGTATCTAAAAATTTCAAATTTTCGAAATTCCATAATTAATAAAATAGCATCATTTTTGCTAAAATCAAAACATTCCAATTTCAAAAAAATATATGAACGCTCTAAAAAAAGATTATCTTTGCATTTGCATCATTTTCGAAATATGTACATACGTACCGTTATAAACATTGTAAAGTCGCTCATTTTTATCAGTATTTCTTAATAAATGTATTGATAGAAATGAAAATTAATTTTTGAGGCTTTAAATATATAATGTCTGAATCTTTCTCTTTCGTATCGCGGAAAGACAATATATAAATATATCACACGGGTGGAAACAATTTTTACAAGACAGTCTCGAAGAAAGTACAAAATGTCTACAAATGTAATTTTTTGCAAAAAAAAAATATACAAAATTCAACATGAAAATACATATAATACAAATAGCTAATTTTTCTTGTATTTGCTTGTAGAAAAGTAAAAAAATTAACAATAAAGTATAAGTTTCTACAATTCAAAAATGTGTATAACTTTTTATTCATATTTTTTTCTTGTTTTTAAAAATCTAAAAGGTATTACAGAAAACTACAGGACTTTACATTTTTTATTTGGGTTTTTGGCGTTACTATAACACTGTTAATTGTACGTAAATTATTGTAGAAAATTACAAATTCTACAAAGAAATACAAGGTTTCGTACCAAAGATGAAATATTGGGAAACTACTAAAACTTATGTATAATTTAAACACTGATAGTTTATTGTAGAAAGGTACAAATTTAAACAAAAAAATGTACATATTTACAAGCAATATTTTTAGAATTCGCATCAACGTTTCGACTTGAACTTTATCAATATTTGTAGCATATGTAATATTCTAGAAGAAAAATAAATTTTTCAAAAATATAATACGTTTATCAAGAACTTTTGCTATTATAATAAATCACGCAGGTCAAGCAGCAATTTCAGTTACGCAAACAAATTTTTCAATTAAAATTTTACCTAGATATCCACACCTTTCAAACGTAATTTTAAATCAGAGATGTTTTTAATTTTTCGAAATAATGTTGTGTAAATTAATTCAGACAGGGAAATGCATTTTAATGAAAAATACCATATTTAAAAGTGTGTATAAGTTTTTTTTGCAAGATATTAACATTCAGTGAGACAATCATCACTGTTGGATCAATAATGAAAGCGATGCATTTTATTAAATTATAATAGCAATTGTTAGAAACGCATCTAAATTCAGTTCCGTATCAGATCAAGAATGGTTATATTTAAGTGTCTAAGATAATATAAATTTTATTAAAAATTAAAAATTTGGAAGATTGCGAAATAAAATGTTGACGATTGCGAAATAAAATGTTGAAGATTTTTAAGGGTCTTTGAAGGATTTAAGAAAATGAAAAAAAATCCTAAGATTGCTCGGAAAATTGTAAATGATTTTTTATTTTGAAAAATTAACGTTAAGACGTTAAGAGAATATTTAAAAAAATAATTTTTCAATTTGTCTAATAAATAAGAATTAAACAATTATTAATTTGAAATAAATTCGAGGAAGTTTAAGATATTTTTAGAACCTGAAACCCCCGTAAATTCAGTGTAGATTTTTGTAGTTGGATTTTTTTTTAATTCTGGTAGAACATGAAAACTAGAATAAAATATAACAATATACAAAAAAGTGCATACAAAATTACAAAATTCGTCAGAATAATAGAAAAAAGTTGTACTTTCCTGTAATTTTGGTTGTAATTTATTGCATTTATTTGTAGCTTCCTGTAAGAATGGTTTTCGGTTTTTGTACTTTTTTGTACAAATTTTTGCACCAGGGCAGTTCTACATAAATATAATTTTTATTGAAAGTTACCAATAAATTCGAACCAAATAAATTCAAAAATAAAGTGTGACAGCTGTACTAATTAAATATTAAAACAATCGAGTAGCTTTGATTTGTTATCTGTGAAGTGTGACATTGAATTTTGAAATATAAAGTTGTAGGGGTAAGCTACTTTACCCTACAATCCTATGCATTCCTACAAGTCGATCACAGTAAATCCCAGATATATTCCTGATCTAAATCTGGATAAAAACGTTGTAAAAAAATGAAAACTAAAATCATCCGACATCGGATAATTGTAGATATCAATTGTTTTCAACTTTTTTATCCAACTTGAGATAAAAAATATCCATGGGATTTACTGTGGACTGCGGATCGACTTTACCGTATTTTACGGTATGCTTCCATCAAACAGAGTTTTTTTTATCTATTCTATATCTTAGGACTTACATAGTATATACTTAAAATAATTCTTAATAATACTTAATATTTTTTCTGAAATTTGCGAGAGTTTTCGCGATTTCGTGTGGTTTGGAATGACAAGACTATATATAAATATATTAGAATTAGATGATGGGCTGAGTGAGGATATGAACTGACGGATATAGATTTCCCATAAAGTAAGGTTACACCATGCACGCAGGTAAATTAGGAGTTTGATCAAACCGTTTAATCAGCGGCATGATTACAACCACATCTGCGCTCTGTTTGTTCGCACCAATATCCCTCACCATTTATCGAACACGTTCAGTATGGGCGTATCGAAAAAAATAAAGTTATCCGTTCTAATAAAAATGAAAATTTTCTGTTAGGAGTTAAAAACACTCTGCTAAAGTTTCATTTAAAAAAATCGACTTTCTAGCTATTTTCATAGAGTTAGGGGAGTGTTTTTGACTCCCCGAAAGAAAGTTTGCATCCCTGTTAGAACTAAATATAAGGAACTTTATTTTTTCAATACGCCCTTCTCTGCATTATGTAATATTAGAATATTTAATTTATTGTATTCCATTGTTTTATACATCAGTTTTAGACTTCATTTAAAAATAAAGAATAAATATTTTATAGATTTAGTATGCAAAGTAAAAACCCGGGACAAAATAAGCAAACAAGACAATAATCTCAAATAATCATTTTTCTAAATAAGCTCCCAGATCCCAGACCCAGACCAGACTTAGTGAATTGCCACCATAAAAATAAATGCAGACAGCAAAAATCCAAAAGGCTTAACCTTACGGCCTTACGCTTAACCCTTAATCCTTAATGCTTAACTAAAAAGATTTTTTCCCCAGGTCAGGATCCTCGAAAGCACGCCGGGTTGTAAAAAATATTTCTTGGTTTTATATTTTTACCACATTTACCGTTAAGGGTTAAACGTTAAGGCGTTAAGAAGGTTAAGTGCCCGGAAAAGGAGTGAGGTTGAACGATCGTAATTATCCGGCGACAACACTTTCCTTTCTACCCGAAAATTATATTGCCGACGGTACTTAAAGATATAAAATAAAAAGGAAATCGTACATCTCTCGGTTTAAGTAAGCGGATTAGGATTCGAAAAAATGGGCAAGGGTTCGCAATCAACAAGCATAAGACGTCGTAAAAAAGGGTTCGGCCGGGGAAAATTTTTATTTTTATATTGCTCACTTTTGTCCAAAAAGAAAAGAGCAAGTTATTAGCGTTTTTTTCCCCAGGAAACCTTTTCAACCACTACCTTTTTTTTGTCGTTAATATTTGTAAGAAAATTTCCGGTCATCGGAAGCCCAAAATATGGAAACCATTAGTTTTAACTCTTTCCCATAACAAGTATATTTACAGAACGAAAGTATTTCTATATTTTAACACGTTAAAATCTTAATTTTTTTTTTAAATAGAGAGTAATTAACAAAGTTGCTGACCACGAACAAATGTATAGTCTTACAATCTATTTAATTTTGTCGGATTAAATTAATAAAGTTTTTCCTTATACACTCAGAAAACGATTTGGTTGAAACAACCCAATTTTTTTGGTTCAACTATATAGAATATGGTTGTTATGTGGACAACCAAATATTTGGTTGACCAAACTGAATTTTTTGGTTGTTCTAACAAAATATTCTGGTAAATGGAGATTTGGTTGATGAATCAAATATTTTCTTGAATCAACCTAAATTTATTTGATTCAACCAAATTTTCATGTATATCCAAAAGAAATCAGTTCTTTTGAATCAAGAAAAATTGTTTCTGTGTATACAAATATCAAATCAACTTTGCTTAAAATCCACCCAAATCTAACTGAATTTACTCTCAACTATTTTAGTAACAATTTCAAGTATTCTTTTTTTCCGTGTCAATACAAAAATATAGACAAAATGCCATAATTTTTCATGTTTACAAATTCAAATTTAAATAAATCAATAGATACTGTAAATATTGAATTTAAAAGACTTGACAATTTTTTAAATAAAATTTAAAATGGCAAATTTTAAATCTGAATTCTTTAAAATGAGGCTTTACAAACTGAAACAACTGACAATTTTGTAATTCAAATGTTCAAGCCCGTTCCATTTCAGATTGATGGAACCATACAAAATGGAGTTAGATTTAAAAATTAAAAATTTTGTATTCTTCAACAAAAAACCCTTTAGAATGTGTGCTACCCTATCAATTAATAAGAAAATTACCTATCTTTTTTTTTAAATATTTTCAGTAACACGAAAAAAAATTATATTCAAAAAAATATATAAGAAGAATAGAATAACGTAAAATAGAGCAAATATTTTGAATTTTTTGACAGCTTTCTTTTTCTTTGACGCAACTTCCAGCCACGTCATATATCTTCTCGAAGCCAGGTTGTTGCTCTATATTAAATATGCCCCATAATTCTGTATTTTGCGACTGAGATGAAGGAAAAAATGCTCCAAATTTAACTATGGGTTGTATATATCTCATAAAAGCATTATAACAAAAACGTAAGGCACAAGTTTTAGTTACCGTAGGTCGCAGGCAAAACGGTTTTTCGAAAATGCGAAAAAGAAAGAAAAAGATCGATCCCGTTTTGAAAAATTGTTGACCACCCCAATAAAGACCAATAAGTTCGGTCATGAAGAATGAATTATGGTTTCTTGTACCGTTGCTCCAGTTTGGTTTGGCTCTCCCAACTAAAAATGAGAGCGCATTTTGTATTTTAGACTCAGGTACAATTTTTTTACAGTCTTGACTTTTGCTATCGATACAGCAAAAAATTATGGCAATTGACTTTTGGATGGGTGCTGTAAAAATGTCAATGCCGAAAAAATAGCTCGTGGATTTTTTTAAGTGTAGCCTATAAAATAACGATTGTAGGCTTTATTATTAGATTAGGATGTGTATTCTTTACTGGACAATCTACATTGACCAAAAACCGAAACTTTTTATATCCATTGCAAAAAACTGGTTGATATTTGTGCAAGAAAATTTTGTTAGTTGTCCCAATAAATGTTCTGACAAAACAATCAAAAGTAGTTCTTTCAACACAGCATTTGGCGAAGCGACACAAACAAAATGTTGGTTCTTTCAATTAAAACTCTCAAGTGAGCCTACACGAATTTTCTTAATTCAAAATCAAAACCGAGATTTTGTTAGTTCATCATCATTTTTGTTTGGTCAACAAATGGTTTGTTTGAGAAAAAATATATTGTTGGAAAAACAATAGGATGTCACTTCTATGGCAACCAAATCATTAGGTTTTGTTAGTTCATCACCATTTTTGTTTGGTCAACAAAAGGTTTGTTTGAGAAAAAATATATTGTTAAGAAAACAATAGGATGTCGCTTTTATGGCAACCAAATCGTTATGTTGGCCGAACCAAACATATTACCAATAAATTACTGAATTAAATAGTCTTATTAGTTAGGGAATTTTCGTATTTCTTTGAATGAATAGATGACTCAAGCCAAAATTAACTTTGAACACCAATTGCTCACTATAGTATATTACTATATTATCTCAGTTCTATGAAAATCGAGTGACTTATCTGACTTTCTTGAAATTCTGACACTGATTTATGAGTATAATATACATCACAAGCTCTACTCAGGGCGTTTCCACTAGGCATCTATAATTGTTGTTAATCTAAATTTCCCTCACAATGAAAGTATACCTGGTACCTAATTTGAAGTCAACTATCGACCTCTGAGATACTTTAAGAAAAAAAGTTGTAAAAACGTTCCGCCCAAGCAAAAGATGGTAATTCAGAGGTCGACTTTTTGGAAGAGACCCAAATTTTTGTTACAGTTGTCATTGTTTTCAGATCGTAAAAACGTTTAAAATGGAGCAAAACTTTCCTGCTTTTACGATAGTGGCTTACTATATAAGAGCTGCAGTGAAGCTCGCGTTCGGAAATTGAGAGGAACCGAAGGTAACTTCCTTACTTTTTATGAGCTTTATGGTTTTGACTTTGTCGGATCTTCGGTTTTGTACGGCTACTTATATTTTGCATCAGAGTGTCCGTCTCGGACCGAAAAGGTGTCGTAAATGTGTTTTCAAAATGTTTTGGGCATCTTGAACAAATTTGCGAAACGAATTGGGAAAACGAAGAAGAGGATTCGGTCCATATGCGAGGGACATCTTTATTCCGAATCATTTTTATTATATAGAAAATACATTCCTTGTTTTATATCTTTTTATATTTATTTTTTTCCAAAGGTATTAGTTATAAAATATATTTAGTTATTCAGCATCGAAGATAAATTAAAAATAATTTGAAGTCTATGAAAAGTCTACGAAAAAAGCATTTATAGGATAAATTATAAAACTAGTGAAAAATTAAACATTTCCTTAAGCTACTGAGTTAATTTTTAAGATAAACTTCCCTATCAAGCACTGAAAAACTAAACAAGAAAAAATGATTTAAATAATAATAATAATAAAGCCATTATAAAATTTTCTTAAAGTTAGTCTCCTGATTTCTTAAACTTTTTTCTGATTATTATACGCTTTATGGCTATTTCGATCTTTCTGAGCCAAACTTGAACTCTTGAATAATCCAGCTGGAGAAAATTCTGTATGATTTTCTATATCTGGATACTTCTTCCAAATTCTACGGAAATTAAGCTAGAGTATTTTTAACATTATTTTTAAAATTCTAAATTATTTTAAAGAATTTTAGAGACATTTAGCTTCAGTGGTGCAATATTAATCATTGCAATATTTTCAACGTGTTTTACTTTCAAATGTTTTATTTTAAACATTTTTTTTTCAAAATTCTTTAGTAGATCAACAAAAATGTACACGGAAAGGATTGATTGAAAAAAATATCGATACGCGAATAGAGACGATACAAATATTTCCATGATCCAAGAAAATTGGTCTTGTCTCGAGTCTCGAGAAAATCTACTCAAATTAAGAAAATTTAGTTATTCAGTCTAGTACATTTTCTTGAGAGCAGAAATATTTTCTTCGATCAACAAAATATTGTATCGTCCGTATTTGCAACGATACTTTCTTGAATTTCAATATTAATTATTTTCCCGTCTATATTTCGAAATATTCTCTTTTAAAAGTTTTCAATTTAAAATTAATTCATGGTTTAATAAACAATGTTTTAAACTAGACAACTTACAATTGGAAACTGACTAATTTTGAAGACTTTTTCAAAATATTACTGATACAAATTTCACTATTCCGCGTATATACATACATATACTTATACAGTAATCCCATCAAGAATAAAATAAAGGACTGATTTCTTTAAGTTTAAATGTTCAATTTTTCGATTCTTCGTTCTTTTAATATTTAATCAGGATAAATAAATGAACGGTTGGGTGCAATTGCAACACAGCCTACTTATGTTTTCAGAACTAAGTCACTTGTTTTTCCTTGGGTTTGAACTCAACTTCATGAATAGAACAAATTAAAAACAAATTAATTCCGAAAGTTTCAAGTACAATTTTTATTTGTCTATCGTAATAATCGTAATTTTTATCCGATTTTAATAAACAATAATTTGTTTAAGAACTACATGACCAATAGAAAGTTTGTGCAGATATCCTTTGACAGATTGAAAATTCATACTTCACTATAACGACGAATACCCTGTGTAGAAACTATATCTATGACGTCGTTAGAACATTAGAAAATTTCGCGTCGATTCAGCCTACATTGCAATTATTTTAAAGATCGATTCAAAAAATATTTAGTTTCAAAGTTATACGTTTTTTCAACAAAATGAAGATTTTGTAATCTTGAGTTCAAAATCTTTGCTGAATCTAGAAAATTATTCCTAAAAAATGGGAAAAATCATGAAATCAAGAAAAGAATCCTATCTCTTCAAATCTATATCTAAATAACGTATAATTCTTTTATATTCGATTGTATGTTTAATTGAAACTGAAGTTGCGCCTT
>CAKNWW010203722.1:0-14553 GCA_932074435.1 Andricus kollari
GTGGTTTATGGAAGTCGCGTAATTGACAATTCATGTATTTTGTTGACAATTAATTTTTTTTTTGTAAAGAATTAATTTTTCTGATTTAAAAATCAACTATTTTGGTTAAAATTGATTTATTTTGAGCTTTAATTTTTTTCGACTTATTATTGTTTTCAGTCAACATTTTTCTGTTTTCTGGTCATGCGTTGTTTTATTAAACACCTAAGTGTAAAACCACGTGGCTGGGACTTGGACCCCCCTCCTCTCCCCATGTAGACCAAAGTGGCCTTTCTTCGAACACCCCACCCTCCTATAAAAACCACGTGGTTTATAGAAGGCCTCTTTTGTCGCTTTTTATATCTATTTTTATGAAGCATTGTTTTCATCTGAAAGATTCATTTGTTTTTAAATTCTTCCTCGTTATCATTGTTTAATTGTTTTAAAATGTAGATAATATCTTCCATGTGTATAAAATATTAAAGTTTAACATTTAACTGCTCCATTTGTGGTTAAAAATTTATTTTTTTGGTTTTAAATTCAACTATTTATGCAAAACAATTCAAAGCGAAAGATTTAAACTAAAAATTAATCGTCTTTTTTGTTTAAAAATAATTCTTTTTAGTTGAAAATTCAAATATTTTATTTAAAACTTATGTACATATTTTATTCAAAATTCTTCTTCTCTGATAGAAAATTAATCTTCTTGTTTAAAAATTAATATTTTTGAGTGAAAATTTAAAGATTTAGTTTAACATTCAACAGTTTTGTTGAAAGTTTATGTTTTTGGCTTGGAAATTCAACAATTTTTATGACTTTTTTTGTATTGATTTAAAGAACCATCTTGGTTGATAAATTCGTGTTTTTGATTTGAAAATGGTGTCTTTAGTGTTCTTTTTTTTTCAAAATAGTGGCAAAATAACGTCATCGCTTGAAAAAAAGTTTGAAATAGTGTCAATAGTGTGTTGAGCCCGTGGCCTGAATTTGTAATTTATTATTCTAAGGGCGGCCAAAGTCTTAATTTATTTGAAAAAAGTGATCTATTTAAACCGAATAAATAGAGAAATTGCCCTACAAAAACCGTCGAGTTCAAAATTATTCGAAAGTATTGTATTTTGAATGCGAAGTTGCCGAAAAGCAGATTTCCACAGAACATCTCGTGAGTGCGAAGCAATAATTTTTTATTCGATTTTTTTTTTTGCAACAAGACTCATTTCTAATCCAAAAAGTGACTTAAAGTAAATATGTGAATGAATAGTGTGACTTATGTTCTTTTGGATTTTAAAGAATTCCGAAGAATTCAATTCATAAAACTTCAAAAAATTAAAGTTAAAATTAAAAAAATGGAAATAAATTGCAAAAAATGTAACACTCCAAAAAATTTAATTGATTTTAGTAAGTTTAAAATTATTTTGAAAAAATACAAGGGAATTCAAAAGAATTTGATTAATTGTTGAAGAATTGAAAGTATTAGGTAGCGGTAATTGAGTGGTGCTAATTGTAGTGAATTTTTAGTGTAATTTGAGGTGAGTTGGTGATAGGAGTGTCTTAGAGGGATTTATGTGTGAGAGTCTGTGTGTTAAAAAGAATTAAAGTGAAGATATGTGTGATGATTTAAGAGTTTGAGACTATTTGGGGTAGACTGAGAAGTTAGGTTGCTTAGTGTGAGGAGCAGGGTGAGGTAGGTCGTAGAGACAAAAAAGAGGGGTTTATATAGAAGAACGATAGAGAGGGAGAGATTGAGGGCGGATAGTTTTGGATCAATCGAAACATTCATAAGTAGGAAGAAGGATAGGGCGGAAAGTGGAAGTATTGAAGACAAGATAGAAGTAGAATCCACGCTCAAAACCCCGAAAATGATCAGAACACTACCGGGAAAAGATCAAAATAGAGAGGGGGAGAAAGACAAGGAGGAAGACAAAGACAAAGTTAAACATAGAGGGCCAATAGAAGTTGAAAAGTTAAAGTTAGAAGAATTTCGGGATATGATGATAGAGGTAACTCGGGTAAAAATATTTGGTCTTGATTTTGACTTGAAAGTCTTCAATATGCCTTCAGGACCATCAGGTCTGGTTCCGCCTCACCAGCTGGACATTGGAGATATACGGACTTCTCTCGCATTTATGGCTGTAAACTGTACCAAGACAAGACCACGTAGACTTGTCTTAAGACAAGAAGTATAAGTCTTGATAAATATACCGAATTGCTTTTAAAGGAAATTATATTACCAATTTGTGGCTTCAACATTTGCCAGGTTCAAAATTACAAGAGTTTTCGTTTGTAAATTTTACTTTCCATTATACTGCGACCTCTATAAACTATGGACCCCACCGGCAGGGCCTGCCATTTTCAGGAATCAGGTAGTTAGGTTAGGACCAAGCAGTTGACATCTGCTGAGGATTAAAATTTTACAACCTATAAAACTTGTAATTTTTTAATAACTAATTTTTAAATAAGGAAATCGGAACCTGTCTGTTATATCAACTGCAGGCAGATAAAATTTTCCGTAAAAAGATTTAAACTGTTATTTTCTAGAAGTATCTAGTGAACTGTTTGAGATAGGAAAAAATGGACAACATTTTTAGATTCGTCATTGAATTAATAATAATTGTTGCAGACAAATAAATTTATTACTACATATTAAATAAATGCCATGAATATAAATAATATAAACATTGAATAAAGTTTGAAGTGGATTAGTGATGACCCTCGGAGACCCTTAAGACCTCAAAAATAGTCTGGTTCCGTCTCACGAGCTAGACATACAGAATGACTTGAAATTGTCTTGGATTGGTCTTTACCTTAGACAAAATCAAGACCAAATATTTTTACCCGGGAATACAGATGAACGAAAAAAGGCAGGATGAAAGAGGAGAGGAAATAAAACAAGAGATTAGGGAAGAAATGGGCGAACTTAGAAACGAGATGAGAAAATGGGAAGAAGTTAGGGCAAATTTGGAAAGAAGGATGCAGACTTCAGAACAAAGATTAGAAAACCAGGATGAGCATAATAGAGAGGTAGCACAGTTCGAAGCTAGGACAGTGAAGATTGAAAAATAAAACCGGGAGTTGGGTGAAGGGGAGAGTGTTAATATTGAGAAGGAAAGGATAAGGGAAATAGAAAGAAGATTAGAAAGGAAAGAAAGAGATGAAAGAAAGGAAAACATAGTGATAAAGGGTCTAAGATTAGAAGGGAAGTAATTAAGGGAAGGAGTGGAGGATGTGCTAAAAAGGATAGATGCTAAAGTAGAGATAGAGGAAATGCGAAGTATAGGAAAGGAAATGCGAAGAGGAGCAAAAATGGTACTAGTGAAACTAAATAAATGGGAACATAAGAGGGAAGTGATTGAAAAAGAAGAGGTTGTTATATGGAAGCACGGAGAGAATGGAGGATGATTTGACATGGGTAGAAAGGAATATGCAGTATAAGTTAAAACAAATAGCGGTAGAGGAAAGACGTGAGGGGAAAAGAACGTGGATTAAGTATGGCAGAATACAGATAGAAGGTGTATGGTGGGATTGGGACGAAGAAAGAGAAGAGTTAGTAGTGCCGGGAAACTAGGTGAGAAAGGAACGGGAGATAGGAAAATAAGAAATAGTAAGAAACGAAAAGAGACGAGAAAAGAAAGTAGGGAAGGATGGAAGATATGTTACTGGAATATAGCATGATTGGAGAGAAAGGACAGGGAATTTATGAGAAATTTGGCACAATAGGATGTAGTAGTAATGATGGAGACGTGGCTAGATGAAAAGGGATGGGAAAGAGTAAGGGGAAGGTTGCCAAGAGGTTACAAATGGCAAGTTCAAAATGCAAAGAGAAAAAATAAAAAAGGCAGAGCAATGGGAAGAATGGTGATGGGAGTAAGGAACGAATGTATAACAGGGAAGGATAGGAAAGGGAGGAAAGAGCAAAAAGAAGGAATAATAGTAGAAGAGGTAAATATGGGAGGAGAGAAGTGGAAGATAGTGGGGGTTTATGTGAACGGGGATATGCAGGAGAAATCAGAGGATATGAAAGAAGTGATGGAAGAAAATCAAGAAGAGATTAGGCTTATAATAGGGGGAAATTTCAATGCGAGGACAGGAGATAGAGGAGGAAGGGAATGGGGAGGGAGAGCGAGGAAGAAAATCCGAAGACAAGATACTGAATGGGGAGGGAAAGAAATTGTTAAAGAGCTTAGAGGAGCTGGCATAGTTTATCATAAACGGAAATATAGAGGGAGATGAGGAAGGCGAATATACACGCTCAGGAGGAGGAAGGGGAACGGTAATTGATTATGTTATAGTGGACGATGAGGTAAGAGAGAAGCTCAAGAAACTAGAGGTAGGGGATTACATAGATTCGGATCGCTTCCCCGTAATAGTGACATTAGATGGAGAAAAAAGTAATAACAATATGGATAAAAAGGAAGCGGAGGTAAAAAGAGCTGAAAAAGGGGATTGGTCAATGGAAGGAAAATAACAGTTCAAAGAAAATGTTAGAAATATCAAAATGGGGGAGGGAAATGTGGACAAGGAGATGAAAATAGTGTTTGGAGAAATAAAAAGAGGATTAGAAAGTACAAGCAAAAAAGAAGTTAGTAAAGGAGGGGATATAAATGGATGGGATGAGGAATGGAAAGAGAAAAAGAAGGAGGTCATAAAGGAATCAAGAAAATGGAGAAAAGAGAAAAGTAGTGGAGAAGAATATAGGAGAAAAAAGAAAGAGTATACTGAGTTGTGTGATCAAAAGATAGAGGAGGAGAACAAAAGGTTTGAGGAAGAGGCGGAGAAGGCTAGGATGGATGAAGAGGTTTGGAAAGTAGTAAATAGAGAGAAAAAGAAGAAAAAGAGTAAACTAGGATATTGAAATGGTAGAATGGAAAAAATATGTTATGGATTTGCTAGGAGGGGTAGAGAGAAAAGTTAGGAAAGGAGAAAAATATGGTAGAGAAAGAGATGAGGAAGAGGACATAGCAAGGGAAGAAATAGTCAAGGTATTAGGAATAATGAAAGATGGAAAGGCAGCTGGTATAGATTAGATTCCAAATGAAGTCTGGAAATATGGAGGGGGGGGGGGGGCAGAACTAAAGGAATGGGCATGGATAATGTGTAATAGAGTATGGAGAGGAAAGTTGTGGCCAGAGTTATGGGAAGAAGGAGTAGTGGTACCTATAGTGAAGAAAGGCAAAGGGGAGAAGGTTAAAGTTTATTGGGGTGTAACGCTGATGCCAACATTCTATAAAGTATATAGTATGTAACGGTTTTGTCGGAGAGATTGAAGAGAGAAGTTGAGGAAAAAAAGATAGAACCACCGAATCAGACAGGGTTTAGAAAAGGGATGGGGGTGATGGACAATATATATGTTCAGAATTATCTGATAAATAAAAGGATTAAAAGGGGGAAAGGGGCAATGATAGCAATATTCTTAGACTTGAAAGCGGCCTTGGACCGAGTCGAGATAGCGCGGGGGTGTGTCACGGTTGACTGACCAGCGGGTACTGACTGTACGAAGAACGACCCCCAGAATGGGCCTGATGCCCCCTAGTCTGCAGGGTTGCCTGGCAACCCAAAATGCGTAGTAGCCTGACTAATTATATTTGATTTTAGATTCAGATTTAGGTCGTACATACATTAGAGAATTATAGACTTGATTCTGGAACAATATGTATAAATTTATGAATTATTAAATTGACGTAAATTAACAATTAGTTGTTCCCTACATACACCCCCCTGCCAGTGATTGAAGTAACATAAAAGAAAATCATGATGAAGAAAAGAAATACCTATAAAATTGGACATATATTTGAAGAAGTATTGACACATGGATTGCTCACATTGCCTGATACTTTTGGAATGAGTCTTTGGTACTTCTGAAAAAAAAAAATTATTTGGTTCATGAAAATCCTCCTTGGAGACGGTCAGGGAATCGAACCCGACGTCCTGATCGAGTGGTTGTACTCGTTGGCGCTGAAAGCTCTGGAAATTCCTCTGGTTGTTGTTTGGAGATAGCAGGATTGTTTTTCTGCTGCTGAACCCTCGCAGAATGATGAGCTTTTTGCGTATGTGACTCGTCCTCGTCTGCTAAAGTGTATGTTGGTTTAAGACGGTCGATAGAGACCGTGACATCTTGATCGTTTCTCCGAAGATCGAATGTCTTGTCTCCTCTGTCGATGATCTGGTAAGGTCCTTGTTTGGGTTGCCGCAAAGCTCTTTTGGTTGTGTCACGTCTAAGCCACGCATATTTACTTGTGGCTAGATCTTTGAAAACGAAAGGCGTTTTGTTTCCATGTCGTGTTCCACTTACAGGACGTAATTGCTGAAAATGTTGTCGAAGCCCTTTGGCAAAATTTCAAGAAGGTTCTCTATTCTCGATTGGTTTGCAGGGAGCGAGAAATTCTCCGGGAAGTCGCCAGACTTGTTCAAACACCAGGTCTGCAGGTGTCGCTTCCAGGTCCTTCCGCCAGGCTGATCTGATTATCAGCATGACAAAAGGCAAAACTTCGGTTCATCTCTCCGTGACGTGGCAACGAATGGCTGCTTTCATTTGCCCGTGAAGTCTTTCTACGAGACCGTTTGCTTGAGGATGGTAAGCCGTGGTCCTGAAGTGTTTGCTTCCAAGAATGTTGTTGAATTCTTGGAACAACTGCGCTTCAAACTGTCGCCCTTGGGCCGTTGTAATTCTAAGTGGTGTTCCAAAACCAGCGATCCACCCAGAAATAAATGTTTTTGCCACTGTCGTTGCTTCGATATTTTCGATTGGGAATGCTTCCGGCCAACGGGAAAAACGATCTACACAGGTGAGGCAGTAAGTGAATCCTAGAGAACTTGGTAGAGGACCCACGATGTCGATGTGGACATGTTCGAATCTGGAAGATGGTGGCATAAATGACCCAACTGGTGACGAAACGTGGCGTGAAATCTTTGCTCGCTGACATTCCATGCAAGCACGTGCATATTTCCTACAATCCGCTTTAATAGATGGCCACACGTAACGTTGAGTTACGAGCTTGACCGTTCCGTTGATCCCAGGATGTGAGAGTTGGTGGAGCGACTTGAAAGCTGCTCTGCGAAAGGGCTTTGTGACGAAAGGACGTGCTACATTTGAAGAAACTTCACAATAAATACACACAGTTGTTCCAGGCATAGGCACTAGCTTTAGCATCAAGGATGATTCGGGCTGGAGGTAGGACTGTACTTCTTCGTCGTGAGCCTGTGATTGGGCGAGAGCTTGAAAATCGATGCCTTCCGCTACTTCCTCGATTCACGAAAGTGCATCAGCGATGACATTGTCCTTTGCGGAGATGTGATGTATGTCCGTGCTAAACTGGCCGATGAAATCCAGGTGCCTAAATTGCCTGGGAGAACATGTATCGGCTTTTTGACGAAAAGCGAAAGTGAGAGGCTTGTGATCGGTGAAAATGGTGAAAGTTCTGCCTTCAATCATGTCCTTGAAATATTTGACGGCCTTGTAAATCGCCAGAAGTTCTCTGTCATAAGCACCGTACTACATTTCAGTTGAGCTCAGCTTCTTGGAGAAGAATCCCAAAGTTTGCCATTCGTTGTCGATTCGCTGTTGAAGGGCTGCACCAACTGCGAAATCCGATGCATCTGTGAAAACAGCAAGTGGTGCCTCCGGGTCCGGATAGGCCAAGAGAACTGCTGAGGCCATACTCTCTTTACACTTTTCAAAGGCATCGACTGCTGAATCTGTCCAATTCAAAAGAGTCATTCCTTTGACGTTTCCCTGTAGAAGATTGTTCAAGGGAGCTTGCAAGGTCGCCGCGTTAGGCATGTAACGTCGATTGAAGTTCATGGTACCTAGAAAATGACGGAGTCATTTGGCCGTCTCCGGGTGATCCCAATTCCTGATGGCTTCAACTTTCTCAGGGCAAGGGCGGATGCCTTTTGTTGAAACAAGGGAACCTATAAAATTTACCTCGCTTTCTCCGAAACGACATTTTGCTAGATTGATGACTCCTCCGTAGGCCTTGAGACGATCGAACAGTTGCTTAACATGATCCAAGTGTTCCTCTTCGTTTTCGGAAGCCACGAGGATGTCGTCGATGTAGCAGTAGGCGAAATGCAACCCCTGCAGTACTTCATCCATGAAGCGTTGGCACGTCTGAGCCGCATTTCGAAGGCCGAAGGACATCATAGGAAATTCGAACAGGCCAAAAGGTGTTATGATGGCAGTTTTCGAAATATCTTCTTCTGCGACGGGTATCTGATTAAAAGCGCGCACTAGGTCCACTTTAGAAAAAATTTTCTTGTCTTTTAAAGAAAACGTGAAATCCTCTATGTGAGGAACCGGATATTTGTCTGGAACAGTCCTAGGATTGAGACCTCGATAATTGCCACAGGGTCGCCACTCATCCGCACCTGGTTTCGGAACCATGTGGAGGAGAGAAGTCCAACTACTTTTTGAGGGGCGCGCGATTTGCACTTGCATCATCGTGTCAAATTCCTTTTTTGCTCCGGCTCGTTTCCCGCGTACGTGCAAGGCGTCGTGCACCTTTTCGCATCGGCACTGAATTTCCTGTGGTACCAACACACTCCATTATCACGAGACTGACTTCGGTTATTGTCACGCGACTGACTTCGGCCACGCGAGCGTGAACGCTGACGATTGTATCGCGGTTGATCGCGATTCCTGGAAGCTGCCGCGATTTCTTGGCGCAAAGAGGCAGTAATAGCAGAAGTAGCCTCCGCGATTTGAGTTTTCACCATGAGATTAAGATCGAATCGGCCAGGGTGGCCATACCGTCTAAAGTTGCTCCCGTTTGTGAGGCTAGGATCCTTTGGGTGTCTACCAGTAAGCGACCGAGCCAAAGGGGGCGCAGCACGTCGTCCGGCACGACAGTTCCCGCCAAGCCACGCAGCTGACGCAAGAATTGTGAAGGTTTGCGATCCCCGATTTCACTGAGGCGTTTAATTAATTCACTTTTTAATAAATTGAATTTCCCGGTAGTAGGAGGATGTGTAACGATATCTCTTACCTCAGCGGCGTACTTGGCTTCCAGATTTCCCGAGACATAATTCAATTTTGTCTCATCACCCGTTATTCCTGCAAGAAGAACGACCTCCAGAATGGGCCTGATGCCCCCTAGTCTGCAGGGTTGCCTGGCAACCCAAAATGCGTAGTAGCTTGACTAATTATATTTGATTTTAGATTCAGATTTAGGTCGTAGGTACATTGAAGAATTATAGACTTGATTCTGGAAAAATATGTAGAAATTTATGAATTATTAAATTGACGTAGATTAACAATTAGCTGTTTCCTACAAAGAGAGTATCGGAAATGTTCAGAGAGACTAAAAGCAGGGTAAAGGTAGGAGAGCAAGTAGGAGATAGTTTCTGGTTAGTGAGAGGAGTAAGGCAAGGATGTCCTCTGAGCCCACTTTTATTTAATATATTAATCTCAGATTTAGAAGAAGAAATGAAGAGAAAGGGATGGGGAGGAGTTAGGATGGGAGAGGAAAAGATATATACACTGGCATACGCGGACGATATAGTGTTGATGGCAGAGGATGAAGAAGGGATGACGGGCTTAATTACAGGATTGGAGAAATATTTAGATGGGAAAAAATTGAATTTAAATGTAGAAAAGACAAAGGTAATGAGGTTTAGAAAAGGAGGGGAAAGAAAGAAAGAATGGACTGGGAGATGGAAGGGAGTGAAGTTAGAAGAAGTAAAGGAGTTTAAATATTTGGGATATACCTTGCAAGTGAATGGAGATCATAGAGCTCATATAAGAAAAAGGATAAAAAAGCGGCAGGAATAATGAAACAGATATGGGTAATAGGAAAAAGAAGGTTCAAGAAAGATTGGAGAAGGAGAATGTGGTTATTTGATACGTTGATATGGCCGGTATTAGGTTATGGAGTGGAGATATGGGGGTGGAAGGAAAGGAAAGAGATTGAGAGTTTACAAGAAAGGTATATAAGGTGGACGCTAGGAGTAGACTGGAGAACGCCTGGATTTATGGTGAGAGAAGAAGCACAGAGGGATAAATTAATTACTAGAGCGGGTAAGAGGGCATGGCAATTTGAGACGAAGTTAAGGGAGGGGCAGGGAGGGGAGTTAGCAAAAAAGTGTTTGAAGGAGGTAGAAGAAAGGAGAGGGAGGGCGGTCGAACTAACAAGATGATAAAAAAGGAAGGAGTACCAAAGTATTTAGAAAAGGGATGGGGAGAGAGAAGAAGGACTAGAATAGCAAGATTTAGATTGGGAAACGAGGTAAGGGAGGGGATGTATTGGGAAAAGGAAGAGAACAGAAAGTGGAGAATATGTGAATGGGAGCAGGAAACATGGGAGCATGTATGGGAAGGATGTAGGAGAGGAATGGTAGATAAAGGAAGCTGGCAAGAGAATGTGGTAAAGATCCTAGGGGAGGATGGAATGGGTGAGGAGTGGATGATGGAGTTGGAGGGGGCTAGATGGGCGAAGGAGAAAGAATGAAAGAATGGATGTGGAAAAATGGCAAAATATGGCATATATTAGAAGCGTAAAGATCTGTAAGTAGTTATTATCATGTAATAGTATAAGTAGATTAAGATGCGGATGCGCTCGATCTCACTCGCTCACTCTCTCGCTTTCGATCGCTCGCTCACTCTTCCGACAGTAAAATTGCGTTATACGAATATAGAAGTAAGGAGATAGATAGGTCATGTAAACCCTTAGGGGACACATTATGAATAAAGAACACTTGAAGACGAATTAAACACAAACTGAAAACTTGAAAAAATATCCATTGAACTGAATAGAATTATTGACCTAATTTAAAAGAATTCAGGTAAATTAACGTATTTCGAAAGAGATAATAAAAGAATTTTTAATTAATTAGGAATAATTCAGTGTGAATTTCACATGAATTCAAATTAATTGCAACAAATATTTTGAAATCTCTAAAAATCTGCGAAAACCTAGAAAATCCCTCACTTCTTGTGAATGAATTCCTTAATGTACATTAAAATATTATAAAATTGCGTGAAATTGTATGAAATTTTATAATATTTTTTTGAATCCTGGAAAATTTATTAAAATACCTTGAGAGCTTTTAAAATCCATTAAAATCATTGAAATATTCGCAAATCTCATAAAATTCGTTTAAATATTCGAAAATATATTGAAACCTTTCAAGTCCTATGAAATAGTTTAATATATTTCGAAGTTCTAAGAAATTCTTTGAACTCCCAGAAAAATTTGTTTATTTCTCTTAAAGTCATTCAAAGCCTTTAAAATTCCCTAAAACCTGACATACATCCTATTCAATTGATCTATATTTTCGAAATTTTAGTAAACTCTTTGATACAATACCCCATGCAAATTGGTTCAAATCTCGTGAAAACGCTTTAGAACCTTTTTATATTGGGAATGAAAACATCCACCGCGCCAAAAGGGGCGCTGCGGTGTCAGATAAAAATGACCGCGGAAGCCATATGGATAATATGGAGTAGTAGCAATAATTTAATAAAAAAGTATGTTTAAGTTTAGAAAATGGTATTTTTGGACTTAAATAGTTTGTATAGCTACGCAACAGGTACACCTGCATCCAGAAATATCATCGAAGGCCAAAATATTCTTAATTCTAGTATGATTGAAATGTGCGGAGCTACGATAAAAACTCTCGAAAAAGTTGAAATATATTTATTGTGCCTCCAAAGCAGTGCTTTAACTTCAGAACTTCAAGAAATAACAGGAAGGTTAATAATTAATAGTGGCATATTTTTATTTATTTTTCCCATTTGAACATTAAAAGACCTAGGTATAGCGTCTCGCTTGAGTGATCGTTTCTTTTCGTCTAGCTCTGTGAAACAGTAAAAAATTAGTTCACAACGGTTAAATTTTCTTTAAATAATAACAATTAATATTATTTATTCAATTAATAGTCACAACCATTGACGCGACAACCTCCGAAACTTGCGTTGATATTCGATATTGACGTGTAAATTCGATTATTGGAGCAAATAATTATGAGCTAGAAAGTATTTTTTTCATCAGAGCTACTTATTACAGCACTTGTTTATTCTGTTGGACGATCATTACAACTAAACGCTATGTTTTTGCTCGTTTTCGTGATGTTTTACGTGCATTTCATATGTAATCGACGGCCATATTGGTTAGTTCGCGTAGGGGCTGACAGTTTCGCATAGCATGTTTAAATCCCCAATACTCTGAAATGTTTTAAATCCTCTGAAACCAATTAAATATTCTTTAGAATCTTTTGAAATGCTCTTGAAGTTTTCAAATCTTTTAAAATGTTTGGAAGTCAATTGAAACATTTCAAAGCTCTTGAAAATGCCTTAGATCTTTTAAAATACCATAAAATAATTAAAATCCTATGAGTAACATTATGTTATTGAAATCAATTAGAAAATTCCTAGAATCTTTCAAAATACCCTAAGATATTTAAAACCCTTCGTTCTTCAAAAATCACTTGAAACTTTTTAAAGCTTTCGAAAATGTCTTGACATCTTTTAAAATACTCTAAGAGTTCTCAAATCCTGCACAATTTTTAGAAATTCCTTAAAATCATTGAAATCTCTTGGAAATGCCTTGGAGTCTTTTCAAATTCCTTAAATATTTATTCGAATTATTTTTAAATTACTTGGAAGTTGAAACTTTTTAAAGCTTTCGAAAATGCCTTAAAATCTTCTAAAATGTTTCAAATCCTCTGAAATTAGTTAAATTACTATAATCAATTGAAAACGCCTAGGAATCTTTTAGATTAATCTAAAAGTTTTTAGGTCCTCAAAACTTTTTTACAATTCCCTGAACCTTTTTAAATCTCTTGAAAATGCATTGGAATCTTTTAAAATACACTAAAGTATTTGAAATCCTCTGAAATCAATTACTCAAATTAATTTAAAATTCCTTGGATTCTTGAAAGTTTTTTAATCTCTTTAAAAGAAAATGAAAATAAAAAAAAAAGCCTAAAATATTTAAAATCCTTTAAAATTCCTTCAATTAAAAAAATTTCTTGGAGTCATTAGAAATTTCGCAAAATATTTCAAGGTCTTTTAGAACTTTAAAAAACACTTTAAACTTTTTAAAGCTTTCGGAAATGCCTTGTAATCTTTTAAATTACTTTAGAATATTGAAAATCCTCTCAAATCAATTAAAGTACTGAAATCAAATGAAAAGTCCTTGGAATCTTCAAGAAACCTCTCAAAGTTTTCAAATCCTCTCCAATTTTTTTTTGAAATTCCTTCAAATTGTTGAAATCTCTTGAAAATCCCTTGAATTTTTATGAAATACCCTAAAATATTCCTTATCTTTAAAAATTCCTTCAAAAATCCTTTTGAATCAATTAAAATACTCAAATCAGTTGGAAATTCCTTGAAATCTGTTAAAATATCCCAAAACATTTCAAACCCTTTAAAATCTTTTGGCATTTATTGAAATTATTGACATCTCTTTCAAATGCTTTGGATTTTTTTTTAAATGCCCTAAAATATTTGCAGTCCTTTAAAATTCTTTAAAATTATTAAAATAAATTACAAATTTCTTGGAATGTACTTAAATTCTTTCAAGTATTTTCCTACAATATATATCAATTTGAGATCTTTTAGAATCAATTGAAATTTTTTAAGTCCTCTAAAATCCTATTAAATCAGTGAAATCACTAAAGTAAGTCAAGGATATATTAAGAAGATTTAAAAAAATTATTTAAAAAAGTTCAAACTTGTAAATATTTTTAAAAATTGTTAACAAAATGTAGATTTTTAAAGATTTCGAAAAACGTTTAGAAGCTTTTTAAGAATTTTTAAAGAATTCAAGAGAATAACAAAATTTTCTTAAGATTCCTGAGAAAATTTCAAATGAAAGTTTATTTTGAAAAATATAATTTTCACTGAAAATTGGTAAACATTTGATAACATTTCACAATATTTCCAAAAATGTCGAAAAAAATGTGAAATGTCTGAATCGGCCAACTTCTGGGCCAACGATGGCCGCCTTTGTCGGCTTTTCAAATTTAACCAACGGCCATACCACGCTGGAAGCACCAGTTCCCGTTAGATCACTGAAGTTAAGCAGTGTTGGGCGCGGTTAGTACTTGGATGGGTGACCGCCTGATACTACTGCGTTGCTGTTGGCGGTCGTGGGTGTGGTGAGCCCATTTACTACAAATCCACCTAAAAAACACTACCCGAATCGGGTAGTGTCACGCTTACCCCTACAGGCTCGCCGAAAGGGAAATAGCTTAATGATATACCTACCTTTAGCCGAAGGTTGGCCCAGTATCGGCACTATACTAAGCCGATCGTCACATTTATTACGGCATCCCGTTTCGAAAGTAGAAAAGCCAGAGTCCGGCCCATCGACGCCGTATTACTGGGCCAAGTGTCACTTTTACTACGGCAAATAATTCTGAATTTGAGAAAACCAGAGTTCGGAACCACATCCGCCCATTGCCGTGCCGAATATCTTATTTTCTCCGGCAAATCATATTTTCAGAAGAAAAGCCAGAGTCTGGCCCAGCAATGGCCCATTACTAGTTCTAAATTATTCTTTACTCCAGCAAAGCATGTTTTAAGTGGAGAAGCCAGAGTCCGGCCCATCGACGGCATATTACTGGGCCAAGTGCCACTTT
>CAKNWW010203726.1:0-12179 GCA_932074435.1 Andricus kollari
AAAAAAATAGAAAAAAGTTGTACACTCTAAAAAGATTTATAAATTTATTATTTATCAATTTTTGATGAAACGCGTGGTCTACGTTTTAATCGTAAAAATTAAAACTAAAAGAAAAAAAAAATAATTTTTGGCCAAATGACACAAACTAAGAAAGAAATTAATAGACAAATTTGTTCACCCAAAAAAAGAGCTACAAATTTTTCATGAATAATTTTTTGATAGGATGGGTAGTTTTTGTTTTAATCGTAAAAAAATAAAATTAACAATAAAAAAAATTAATTTTTGCAAAAACAACACAAGGCACGAAAAAAATTAATAAACAAAAGTTGGTTACACAAAGAAGATCTAAAAAATTTTTAATAATTATTTTTCAAAAGGATGCGTATTTTTTGTTTAAGTCATAAAAAATAACATTCAAAATAAACATTTTAAGTTTTTGAAAAAACGACACAAAGTGCAATAAAATGTTCATTAACATGATTGTTTTTTTTATAGAATGTGCACTTTTTTAAATAATAAAAACGACAATGGAAACACATCTATTTCAATATTAATGATATCATGAATTGTAATAATATAAATTTATTGAAATGATACATTTTTCAGAGTTGCTGAGAATAAAAATAAGTGCAAAATAAGGAACAAATAATAAAGTAATCATGAAAAATAAAATTTGTACATTATTTTGAAATATCTGAATAAGCGGACCCAGACCGTGGAACAAGAAATAAATATAATATTCATTTGATATAATAGAGTTAAATTTAATGTAGAAAAGTTTGCACTTTGGACAACATCGAGTGCGAAACACAAGATACATGATCCTGGCAGCCATCTCATCGATTTTAATAAAACTTGGAGTAGTTGTAGTAATTTATAGGTAATGTTTTTTGGCCAAAGGATTTACTAACATTTTGAGAAAGTTCTGGGAGCTATACTATTTTGAAATTTGAGGTCAAATTTGTTTTAAATGGTAATATTTCCGACAATTTTTTCGGATTACAATGAAACGTATAGACATTTTGTGAAACAAGATGTTGTTTTATATAAAATATTGAAAAAAAAAATTTCAAAATTGTCACAAAAAAAACTTTTAAAAAATTGATTCGATTTTGGACGGATTTCGCTATTTTTGATTTTTTGTCGAATAATATTCTTTGTCCTTTTATCTTTCATTTTAAAACAAAGACTTGTTGGACACTCATCTGGTTCACAAGTTATGATTATTTAAAGAACAGTAGAATATGAGTCGCGTGACTGACAGCAGCGTAATTGTGCAGTGTGTAATGTCAATGTCTGCTGCCCGCCTAGCTACTGTGCGGCACAAGCATTCGACTGGAATGCTGCTATTTAAATATTCATAACTCGCGAAGCACATGACTGCCCATCAAGTTTTTTTGGAAAATTAAAAGACAAAACATTTTTTTTAGTTTTTTTTTGTGAAAGTTTTGAAATTTTCTTTGCTCTAATATTCGATATAAAACAGCATCCTATTTTACAAAATGCCTATAAGTTTCATTATCATCCGGAACAAAGTGTCAAAAAAATAAAACAGTTTAAAAAAAAGTCGACCTCAAATTGCAAAATAGTGTAGCTCCCAGATTAAAAAAAAAAATTTCAATCCTTTGACCAAAAAACATTACTCATAAAGTACTATAGCTATACTAAGTTTCATTATATTGAAAGCGTCTGCTTGTGCTTTGATTTTTAAAGGTATGTGCACGAATGTTAGGGTGGGTCGAAAATAAATACTTTTGGAGTTCGAGTTTTTAGATTTTATTGAGTTTCAATTTTTTTTACATACCTGGGGGTCAGAAGAGTCTTCTCAATTTTGTTCGGATTTATTCTATCATTTTTTGAGAGATAATTCCTATTTAATTTACCATTGTTTTCTGAATTTTTTAACACGTTCGCAAATAGGAGAAGAATTAGTTGAGGTACATGAAAACTTTTTAGTGACAAAAAATGCATTGGAAAAAAAAATCGTCAAGACCCAGGAATTGAAATTAGCAATACAGCGATTTTTGATTTTGGAACTTTATGAATTCCGATTCCTGGGTCTTGGGGATTTTTTTTCTAATGTATTTTTGTCACTAAAAAGTTTTCCTGTACGTCAAATAATTCTCCACCTATTTGCAAACGTGCTGAACAAAATTCCGAAAACAATGATAAATTAAATAGGAATTATCTCACAGAAAATGATATATTCAAATCCGAAACAAGTTGGGAAGACTTTTCTGACCTCCAGGTATGTAAAAAAAATTGAAACTCAATGAAATTTAACAACTCTGCAAACAATAAATTTGTTAAGCCTTATTTTCGAGCGCGGGTAACCAAGCTGCATGTCGATCGATTCCAAATTAATTGTACTTTTTTAGGACCCCAATACGCTAATTTTTCGTGTTGTAGCGATTTCGAATTCCAAAAGTATTTATTTTCGACCCACCCTAACGAATGTGGAGGAAGTATAAAGACCGAGTGCGTAGTGCGACGTAAATGCATTATCGAACGCGAAGCGCTAGATCCAACAGACGCGCGCTCCTGGCGCGCTTAAACTTGCGAGCGAAGCGACCCGCGCGCGATGTGAATGTGCTTGCGCAACGGGCAGATTTTTCAAGCTGTTTTCATTTGTTTAAAAATTTTTTCCCTGTAAATCGTGAGAAATTATTCTTTTCTGCAATTACTGACACAATTAACGAAATTTAAGAGTAATATTTTTTTATTTAAAATTATTCACAAATTTGTAAACAATTAATAATCATTGTGAATAAAAATCTACTTTTTTTAACCTCTTACACTATGTCGCTTATTATTTAGTATTTCCTTATCTCAGAACGTATATGTACCCTATATTATTTCACAATTAAATTCAACTACTCTAAGAAAAGTATAGTCTTTTTTTTCTTAAAATTACTTCTCTATTCTGTTTCATTTATATACTTTGGGAAAGATTTATATACATGCAAATTATTTTCAATTCACAGATTTCATTAATCTACGGGGGTGATTTGAAGAAAAAAAGGTCTATACTTTACTTAGAGCAATTGAATTTTATTATTCAAGTAAATTATTATTGTTAAAAAAAAGATATGGTATACGTTCCAAGATAAGAAAATACTGAATAATAAGCGACATAGAGTAAGAGATTCGAAAAAACTAGACTTTTCTCCGCCATCACTATGAAAAGGCACAAGTGAATTATTATTAATTGTTTAAATAATTTCTGAATATCTATATTTTCTGAATATCTAAAAATATTACTCTTAACATTCGTTAATTGTGTCATTAATTGCAGAAAAGAATAACTTTTTACGATTTACAGGAAAAAAAATTGTTTGAACAAATTAAGATTGTTTTAAAAATATTACTCTCAACATCTATAAATTGTGCCATTAATTCCAGAAAATAATAACTTTTCACGCTTTATGGAAAAAAATTAGTTAAATGAACGAAAATTGTTTAAATAATTACCAAATATTCTTCAGAAATACATTAATCTCAACATTCGTTAATTGTATCATCAATCCCAGAAAATAATAACTTTTTACGATTTTAGGGAGAAAACATTGTTTAAACAAATTAAAATTGTCGAAATAATTACAAAAGATGTTGAACAAAAAGTACTAATCTTGGCATTCATCAACTTTATATCATTTATCTCAAAAGATAATAACTTTTCACAACTTACAGGACAAAAAAATTGCTTAAATAAATAATAATTGTTTAAAAAATAATAAATTTCCAAAAAATATCGTATTTAGCATGAATTTAAAAAGTTTATAAGAAGTACTTATTTTTTCCATTTTTTCGAAAATCGAGCTTTTCCCATGTAAAACTTCTTGGTAATTTCCAAAGTCCGGGGGCACGGGTTAACGTTGAAAAAAAAAGAAAAAAAATTATGGAATTCCTTTTTCCGGAAAACGAATGAATTGGGGGGATCGATCAGCAAAAATCGACAGACGAATTTTTACAGGTATAAATTTGGACCACCCTATCTCTATATATTGGATTACAACCAAACATCTTTTACTAAAAAAAATATAATATTATGATTTTCATATGCCTCAATCCAATATTTTTTAACTCTTCTTATTAAGGTGCCTTGCCACAAATCAGCTCTATGGAAAAAAAGTTTTCTATGATTGTAAGATTTGAAATAATTTTATCAGTCATTCTTTTTTTCAAATTTGAAAAAAAAATGACTCTTACATACAGAATTTTCTTCAATATGTTCCTTCGTCACAAAACTTGTTTCCTAAAGTGTCATTTTATGACGAGACAATGTAACGTGACAAAATTTTCTGGTGATGAAATCGAGGGGAGTTATGTTATGCATTTTAATGAATTGCTTTTTCGTTTGGAAAATATATACCATGAGGCTCCCTTTTAAACGGATATATATAAGCGAGTTTTGACGTAATAAATGCTGTTAAGGGGTAGGTGATTTTTCAACGCATATTTGAATTTTATGAGGTAATGAATAATATGTATTGGCATTATTTTATATCAGTACACTTAAAATATTATTGCATTTAATTTTCCAGAGTAATTAGTATTACAATAATAATCATTAATTATCATGATTATTATTATTAGCCATACTTTATAAGCTTCAGAGATTCAACTTATTTTGCTCTTTTACTCTGACTAAACTTCGTCGGTGCCTAAAATTCTCCTCTCTTCTGCATAATTTTTTTCCTCTCGAAGTTTGCTCGAAAGACTTTTGGCTGTTTCCGAGATCTGTGAAAATAAAAAGAATTCTACATAAATACCGAATGCACACGGTACATGATTTCAAAACTTTCAGATTGGTCCGCATCTAAAATTATATATTGCAACTACTTCTCGAAAAGTTCCGTGCAGTTTTGTTTTCTTTCTCTTCTGTAGGTAAACTTTACAGTCAAAGAGCACTTTAGAAAATTAAATAGCTTCACTGGAAAATTGTAACAAGACTGATTAAATCTTATCCAAGAACAGAAAACATGAAGAAGAAAATAAAGTTTAATTTTTGGCCAATTATAAAGTTGGACCATTATAGTGATTCATGAAGAGACGAAATAATCTCTCATTCGGGTTTGACAACATCTCGCTGTAAAAATAATCGTATAATTAAATTTTTGTATTTAACTGACTAGCTATTTGTTTTAAAAAAATGTTCAGCAGAATCTTCTTGAAATGTAATGTAGCGATTTTTGTACAAATAAATGATAACGTTTAATTATGAGAAATTTGATTTTATAGACTTTTCTGAACCTGTGGGTCGACGTCAAGAACAGCCATGATGTCATTGAGTTCTGTCATGATGTCGGATACCTCTTTTTTTCCCTGAGCGTGGAGTACAATTGCATAATTAATAAGCACCAAAGGATCCTGAGGTGATAAAGAGTGCGCTTTTTCCAAGGCTCCAAATGCACCCTCTAAATCGTTCATTTGTTTTAGAGACACTTCAACAAAAGAAATTGAAAAAAAAAAAGATATTAGGTATTTTCACTTCAACCAGCAGCTAACTTTACTATATTCCGTGCTGAGGGGAAAACAATGGACTAAATGCATGGGATTCGGTCCATTTTTGCGCTATTTTGCTAATATCTTTGTAAAAACTAATTTTTTTCTATATAAGTGTATTTGAAAAATAGTTTTTATTTTTTAGGAACTATTTAATGAAATACTGAAATGATAATAATTATTATTCATTACTAAGATATTACAAAACTAAAGTTTTGTCCCATTCATTTGGTTCATATTTTCCCCCTCAGCACTCAACGAAGTGAAGTTAGCTGGCGGTTGAAGTGAAAATACCTTATAGAAAGTCAGAATTAATGATCACTATAGTAATGGTCTTAACGTAGAATATTCTTCCTCTGATCTTGTATAATCAGATTTAGGGTTCTCTTCCTTTTTAAAAAAATGTAAGCTTATCAAATGATTATATATCGTTAGAGACTACTACATGCCCCTAAAATCTTATCACAGAAAAATGCTTTTTCTGATCGAGTAATATTTCATTTAAGTTTTGATTGACATATCTTCAATCAATCTAAATTATTAGCAGTATAGTGGTTAGAGACGAGGAAATTTAAAAGCAAAAGCATTGATTGGGGAAATATTTGGCTCTCGTGATACCGTTTTTATTAAAAGACTGCGACGTTTTCATCTCTTATTTACAATAGCTGGGAAAATAACATTTTACAGTGGAACACGGAATTATTTCGTTTAACGTTCCATTTGAGTTGGTGAATGAATCGAAATGGATTGAACAGTCTTTTTTTTGTTTGAATGGGATTTGGCTGTAACTTGGTGTATTTCGTCCTTTGATAGAGAAAGAAAAACCCTGGCAAATATTGTTCGAATATTCGAAAAAAGATCGCAGATATCGGACCTTGGAAACAAAAGTTGCATTTTGGAAAATACGTAATTTTAAATTAGTTTATTCATTTTGTATGCAACGTCCGGCACAAAAGATGAAAAATAATCTGATTTGTATAAAAATCCAAATATCGCATCAAAAAATAAAAAATAGAGGATCCAATATAATCACACAGATTTTTTTTTAATTATCCGCTTAATTAATAAATTATCCATTTGTGACTCAAAAAATACAACCGCGTGCTTGGACATTTCTAAGTGCCGGACGTCGGAAGCGAAGGTTTTTCTCATGAACCATTGACAAAAAAAATCAAAAATCATGTTTTTTTAAAAACGCGATTTTTTTGTTTAGTTAAAAAAATTGTTTTCTTTTCGGAATTTTTCGCAAACGGAAAGTGCATTTTATTACTAAAAGTTTCAGACCTTAAAAAAATAAATCGGTTAATTAGAACATAATTTGGGGGTAGGGGGTTCGGCAGAATGTTATGATATGTTGCATAGGGTTGGGGGGACATTGATACTGTTACGTAATATGTTTAACAAGTACGCAAAATTATAGTATAACGTTAAAGTTTAGTAATTATAATTAAAGTTTGTAATAACGTTATCAGGACTTTGATATCGATATAATTAAATTAGTATTTTCATTTATTCCAACATTCTGTAGAAAAATATCCATAAAAACAAAATATTTTTTACAATTTTTGAAAATGTTACTACCCCCTTCATTCGACATTTTTTATTATATTTGCACTATTTACTCAATATTCCCTCAGATTTGGTAATCTACTTTTCTAGATTTGACGACAGATTGAACGAAAAGTAAAAATATCTAAAACCTTTAGCAAAGAATTTCAATCTTTTAAAGTGTTGTTAAAAATATAAAGTTACTGATTTCATAATAGATTTAAGAAACTGGTATAATCTCGTTTTATTACACTATAATTAGCGTTGATTATGATCGCAATCATTCTTTAAGTACTATAAAATATAATTATTAATTATAAATTAAAATAAATATTAAAATAGCTACATCAGCTTTTATTTGAATATAAAACCTTACGGTTTCTTCAATTCAAAACAAAGATTTTTCTGAGTTTTTCTGAAATTCTAAATCTTTCTGATGTTCCCCATTTTAAACACTGATCCATTTTGAAGATATTTACAATAGAAAATTCGCCAAAATATTTAATTTTGAATGTCTATAGTTTAAAATCATGAAATATTGAATATCTTTTTTAAATGAATCTATCTTGAAGATTTCCAATTGAAAACTCTTCAATTTTAAATATTTATAATTCAAAGATCTGCAATTTTGAAGAATTGCAATTTAATATTCTTGATTTTTGAAAAACTGTAATAATTAAAATTAATCAATTTTTAACATTTACATTTCGAAGGTAGGTACGCAAGTTTTAATTTTTTCCGAAACATATACCTGTATTGTTAAATTTTGTAGATTTAAGATGGAAAATTCATCAATTTTAACGATTTTCAATTGAAAATTCTTTCAATTTTAATATTTACAATTGAAGATTCATTAATTTAGAATGTTTATAGTTTAAAATCATGTAATTTTGAAATCTTATTTGGAACAAGTATGCAATTCGATTCTGAAGATTTATAACGGAAAATTCTTCAATTTCGAAGATTGACAATTGACGACTCTTCAATATTTAATGTGTAAAATAGGAATTCATTCAATTTTTTAGATTTTCGATGGAAGATTCTTCAATTTGTGAACAGGAAAAATGACAGCGTTGATTTATTTCTTGAAAATTCTTATAATTGTTTATACCGAGCTACAGTCAAATCCCATTCAGACATGAAAATTCTTGTGATCACTTGACATGCACTCCACTATATATAAAAACCTCAAACTCAACAAAAAAAATCGAGGGAAAATACATGCAGAAATTTCAAAAAATATGTTCTTGTATAATCAAAAATGTGTTTATCAAAACGAACTTAAAAGATTATTTACTGGAATATTCGCAGAGCAAACAATTTTTGGCTTACTCGTGAAAATATATTGAACGTAATTATCATAACTAGAAGGTGGAATTCCAAAAGAGAATAAATACAATGTTCTGGAAAGTGTGATGAGTTATTCAAAAATTCGAAAAGTTTTAATACAGATTGTGGCCAAAAGGTTTTTTGTAATATTAATATTGTTTGTAGTTTTTTATAAGTTTTTTCATAATTTTGAAACTTTTTAAAATATTTTTGTAACTCAAAAAGTAACAAATTTATTATTCTGTTTCTTATTTTAATTGGAAATTACGAGTTCAAAATAATCTTCCTCTAAATTTCAGAAAACATGTGCCTCGAGCGAAAAATAAATTTCCCTACATTTTCTCTGAACCGGATGACTTTTTTCAATCAAAATTTTCACGACTCAATTAGGATTAATGGTATCTCGAGAGCAGGTTTTTTCCCCAAAATCAAAATTGGATTTTTAATCACCATCCAAAGTTGAGAAAACGTGCACTTCAAGGACAAAAAAATCTTCTACCTTCATTCCCTCGGAATCTGATGACATATTCCAATTAAACTGTCACGCTTCAATTCAGCATTTAATTAATCTCGGAGCAAGTTTGCTTTACTAAATCGAAAATTCGATTTTTTGAACAGCCACCCATTAACTGAAGGGTGGCAGTACAGAAATAGATAAACAACATTTTGATCGAAAATAGATTTATTCCATAGGAAATTCTTAAAAAATTAAATACACATTGTGGTAAAAAGATTTTTTCGAAATATCATTTTTCATACAATATTTTTTTTCAATTATAATTAAATTTTAACGTAGAATAATTTTTTTAACCTGCTAGCATTGATATTTCTTGAAATTACTATCATTTAATACACAAAAAGTATTTTCTTATTTTTTTTCGGATTTTCAACAAAAATGTCTTTCATACTGTGATATTGCGAACATTTTTTATTCTTTTTCGGCATCCCCATATATCGAAAGTAAGTTTTTATTTTTGCAAAAAATTGAAAATTCGTTTTTTCATCGTTATCCAGAGCCGATTTTGAGAATCAATGAAATTTTAACCTTAAGATTCTAAGTATATTTTCTCGAAATTGGCAAAAATTTTTACATCAAACTTTACTGAGCCATATTTAGATACCTGATATCTCGGGAGCACGTTTTTATTTTTTATTTTAACGAAAAATTGAATTTTTTATCGTAATCCACATCCGAGCCTACTCTAATTCAAGGTTAGTGCCACTTTGAGATTGTAAACTTCCACGTCCATTTTCTTGAACATGGATAATATTTTGTTATTAAAATTTATTTAATTTAATTTAGCAACACTTTAGCTTGGGAGTGGACTTTTGCTTTATCTTTAAATAGTGATCCCGCTTTTACAGAATGGTTTTAAATTTATTTGGTTATCTTGTTCTGTACTGCCACCCTTCAACTGTCATATCAAGAAAAAAACAAGACAGATTGAGAGAATAAAGTAAACATTCTTTTCATAACGCAGTTTCAAAGTAATTTGTAAGTAACAAGCAAATTCTGAGTATATTCAGAAAAACTCGTGAACAATGTATAAGGGTGTGAAGACCACATCAAGCTTTCAGAGGGCAAAAGAAAATTGTTGACCTAATTTCCATTAGGTCAGAAAAATACCAATATTTGCGGATAACAGAGGCTGGATACGGGTCTAGATTTGGAAGAAAAAAGCATCTTTAAAATCAGAAATAATGTAATTATTCATATCGAGAATATAAATAATTTCTATAAATAAACTAAGAAAAGATAGAACTAATATTAAAAATAATATCTGGGAATATACAGAAATATTTCTGACAAGAAAATTCGAGATTACCATAAAAAAAAGCATTTACTCACGTCCAAGTAATAAGTATGGCATAACCGCTTCAGGACTGGCGGAAACTGCAGCACATAAGTAGGTGGCTGCAGATGCCGGTTGACCAGTCGTCAAGAAAACAGTTCCCAAATTGCATGCTGGTGGCAATGCCAGTGGATTCAAGTAATGAGCCTTCTTCAAACAACTGATTGCCTGGAAAAAGAAAATTTACCAATTATGTTTAACCCCTTATTTTCCTCTAGACTTACTTTTTCTCCAAATTATTCAAATCATGTAAGGGTGAAAACCAAAAAGCTTACAATGTCATGTCCCTGGAATATTATATACGCTTGTATTTGGAGAAATAATGTTTTTTAAATACTTAGAAAGGATGGTACTTCTATGGAGTATTGCACGTTAAAAAAAATGGTATTAATTTGTTATTTAACTTAAAAAATTCAATTGTTTATATTTGTGCTATCTGCTTAGGCCTATTTATTAATATTTCTTCCAAAAAATAAAGATTGGTGAAATTACTTTCGTTGAATAGATATCTTAATTGCAGATTAAATTTCTCCATTTATTCATTTGTTATAAACAAACTAATGAATATAACTTATATCTGCTGCATTTTCAGGATTTAAATGCATTACTTACACAGATTTTCTTAATAAAATGTTTAAAAATAATGTTTAATTGCAAACGAACACCCACAAGTAATAATTGTTCATATATAGTTCAAGCAAGTATTATGAACAAATTTATTTATTTGGTATTTTTATTCATGTGAAGAATAGAACTGAATTGCATTATGATGAAATGAATGAATGAAGTCTTCATTTATTGTGTGAAAGTAATAATTTCATTTGTTTTTACACGAACTATTTGAATGGACTTTACGGACTGCATCTGCTGCACGTTCTGGTTCGAAACAAGGTTTTATATTTTGCAACTACGTTAAGCGTGATGCAAAATGCCGTAAATTCTTAAAATGCGTAATTCAAAAATATATATATTAAAAAAAATATATATATTATTATTATTATATCATTAGGCCACTTCCCTTTCGGAGTAAACGTGACTCACTCGGTGAGGAAGGGAGTAATGCCCCCAAGTAATCACCGTAAGTGAAGAGCTTCACAAAGTCATCATGTGAACCTCCGCACTTTAACCCATTAGTATCCAAGTAATATTATAATATAAATAAATAAGAATTATTACGTAAATAAGAATTATTATTATCAGAATTATTGTAAGACCCGTGAAATTTCAGAAAATCTAACTCAATATTTCCTGAAATCCTGGAAAATTTATTAAAATACCTTGGGAGCATTTAAATCCCTTCAAATCATTGAAACCCTCGGGAATCTGATAAAATCCGTTAAAGTTCTTTAAAAATCATGTGAAAATACTTCAGTATCATATGAAATCCTTTCAAATCCTTTAAAATCACGTGTCTTATTTTGAAATACTTGGAAATCTCTTTAAATCTCTTGAAACCTGCGGAAATCGTTCTTAATTCTTTAAAACCCTTCGAAACCTCTAATTGAATTTGAATGATTTGTTCAGGTGTAGCCTATAATACATAAGCATTTTTAATTAAATTCAAAACCAACCAATAGATACATTTTACAATTTAAAATTATAATTTATTTATAACAAATAACATTACTTATCAAAACTTTTTTGCTTGCACACACCGTTGCGCTTTAAATCCAAGAGATAGTGAGAATGGGAAAGTTCTTCACAAAAAGATAGAATAAAAAGGAAAGAATCAACATTTGTTTGCTATGTGCATTAACATAGAATTTTAAACAATAACAATTATAAAAATCACTTTTGAATATAAATTCTAAACTTAATTCTAAGCTTTTCTTTTAAAACAATCTGTGATCAAATAAGAGTTGCATTCTAAAAGATATTTCGAACGTTGTTATTTGATTTAGCCCCACTAAACAATGAATATCTCCGAAAGTTTAAGAGTTTTTT
>CAKNWW010203737.1:0-13409 GCA_932074435.1 Andricus kollari
CTCTAATAAGCTCGCGCCTACTTCCTTATCGACCGTCGCTCATTTATCACTGGTCAAGTGCGGTGCAGTAGTCGCGGCCGACCACGTAAGATATTACCGACTGTGATACGATTACCATTCGGTGTTACGACAAAATTTTTAATTTTTAAATAATTGGGGACGTAACATCTTGCAGAATATGGTTACAGTAATCAATATGCAGTCGCGTACAATTGTCCAGGGATGGTCCCGGAGGTAAAACCCCTAGCGGATGCGTAACAACCGAGCCGAAAGCTGATTGGCGGTTCAAAACGATTGAACGCCCAGACAACCCGACAATGGGCCAGCAAACAGTGCCGTTTACCCTAGAGTTCGGGGTGCTGATAATAATTTGGATGGAAACGCTTAGGACGAACCGGCGAAACGCTTACATTGAGTAGACGAATCGGCTCGAGGGTGATTTGCTTAACTGCTACGATGCCAGGATTATCCGTGTTTACAGAGGCTGCATGGCGCGCATTCATATACTGTGGTGTCAGAAACACCTAGAGCTTAAACACGTTTCGCAACTGTCTATACGAAAACAAGTTGTCTACCACACGAAAACTGGATATGAACGCATCCAGGTACCTACGAGGCCTCAAGATCTGGCTTAAATGGATGCCCCCCTTTGTGAGAACATCTCGAAGAAGACCTACCTCTAGACCTGCCAACTGACAACACATCAAAAGACCAAAAGATGCTTGCATGAACTGAAAAGGAAGATTGGCCGGGCAAGACAAAATGCGTCCCGTGTTCAGAGTGTGACTTACTGCATAACATCTGGTAGTCCATTTACGGAAAGGGTCCGAAAGTTTGCACAAAAACTGAAGATCTAGCATCACGCACTGAACAATTTGAAGCTGCTGACAATCAAGCAGCACATTGTTAAAGAAATACGGGTGTTATCTGACGCAAGAAGGTATACAGTAGAGGATCGTGTGGGTGAGGAACGATCAACAGTTTCTCGCTGACCCATCGGGCCTCTTCAGCGATCTTCTTGTTTCAGTCAACAATCCATCCAAGCCCGACGAGGTAGAGACACTTCATGAAGCTTTGCGAGAATCTCATAACATCCGACGAGGAATGTCCAGCAATCAATGCCGAAGAGGTGAAGAAAGCACTTAAGGGCACGAAGAAATTCATCGCTGTAGGACCAGGTGATATCAAGAGCTTGTGATGGAAGAAGCTTACTTCTACACACCAACATCTGACCCGCACCTTTACCTCATTTCAAAGTCTGAGACACACATTCCGTAGTCGCTGGTGTTAGGACGCACTATACTCCTACTAAAGAAAGGCGTCTTGTCCAACCCAGGGAAATACAGGCCAATAACATGTCTGAACACGCTGTTTAAGTTCTTTACAGCTATCCTAAACGACAGGATTGTTCAAAGAATTGTGCCTGTGTAGGTAGAGATGTACGAACAGCGTTGAAACTTGATCAACACCTAGTGAGATGCCCGGAGAGATTGATGCCTCTTTGGAAAATTAAATTCACTATCTATTCTGGAAATTATCGTGTTACAATGAAGAGCGGTACCTTGCAGAGGGGCGTCTTTTAGGGCGACACTATGAGCCCTCTGCTCTTTTGCATGACACTTCTGCCATCTAATCTCATACTGTGCAATTTTCCTGGGTACTTTTGCGGCGACCGAAATCATTGCGAGCATAAGGTCACGTATCTATTTTATATGGAAGGCCTGAAGATCTATGCTTCTAGTGCAAGCCAACTTCAGAGTGCTTTAATTCTCGTCGATAGATACACAAGAGAGATTGGTATGGACTTTAGATTGGACAAATGTGCCAAGATTTATCTGAGGCGATGATGAATTATTGGCGTCCTGTGGACCCTGAGCTTGTGGATATGAGTTTCATTGGACACTTTGACACTGGAGAGATCAATACATACCAAAGCGTGCTTGAGAGCCGCATCCAGGACATAACATCAGAGGAGGAATCTCGTCGAAGCAAATACAAGCGTCTCCTTCGACACATTTGGTCTTCCAATCTGTCGACGTTGAACAATGTATCTGCTACTAACATGCTTGCCGTCCCGGTTCTTCTCTACTCGTTTGTGGTAGTTCCAAGAGCGAAACACGAGCTTATATCCCTCGATATTGCTACGCGTAAGATCATTCATATGCAGAAGAGCTTGCATATAAATTCGTCCGTTCCGCGATTGTACATCCCACGCTATTAATACGGGCGCGGACTTTGAAATCTCCGAAATCTTTATAACCGAATTATCGTGCATACAGCTTACATAGTCTGAAATGGAAGAGATTCTCTCCTAAAAATGGTCAGGAAACGCGAGATGATAAGCAAAGGAGCGTTCCTTTACAAAGTCGATAAGCAGGCTGCCGGGACCCTTTGCCTGAATCTTAACCCTCTCAGCCTACACTGGGTGTGTTATACCCGGACAATATTTTCGGCTCGCTGTATCTTTAGAATGCGGCAACGAAAAGTCCCAATGAGTGTGCGTAAAGAATAGTGGGGTTGCATACTATTATTTCGTTATTCGACTACTGCCAGTCGGGCCTTAACAACCGAAGTGTGCGCATCAAAAGTTTTTCTTCGGGTATAAACTACCCAGGTTAGGCTCAACGTATGAAAATCGACTCCAGAACAAAGTCCAACAAAAGGTAAATATCACGTACTGTATATTATTATGCAATGAAAAAGGTAATACTACGACATATTTTGTCCTAATTTTCAATAGAATGTGAGAAAATAATGGATGTTATCGATTTTTTAGAGCATGACCAAGCGCGAGACGCGCTCACTGGCTCGCCCAGAGGCGCGAGTCGTTTCGGCGCCTGCAGAACTTGGGGAGGAAATAGAATGAAATTCGAAAATAAATTGTTGATTTGTATCATTACTAATTACCCTGTACACAGACATCAAGATGAAAATAATAATACGCGGGAAACCATTCATATTACAAATGTCAAAATATGGCAATTTTCGATAAACCAGAAAAATATATTTTTTTTTAAATAAAACAAAAAACTGCTACCAAGGTCTCAAAGTGCATCTCTCGCACTCCACAATTATCACCGTGAAACATAATTTGTTTATTCTTCAAGCTATTATACAAATTTTTTTTAAAAAACGTTTTTACTGAAAAGTTGTTTCAGTTTTGTCAAAATATGTATAGTATGTATTGAATGCAGCTTATTAATTTTACAATATTTAGTTTTGCGAGACTTTTAGCTACAGTTTAAAAAAAAATTCATCCCGCTATGTTAATTTGATCCAGACATACTGGACTTTAAATTTTGCCCGGGCACAAACTACCCAGTGCAGGCTGAGCGGAAAATTTCGGAAGTGTAGGCTTTGAGGGTTAACATCACAAGCGAGGAAGGTGCATGACTCTATCTAGATGCCTCATTTCTCAAAGCCGAAGTAAAGAAAGCAGAGGTTGAAAAATTCCGCCAACAGCTCTTTGACAAGAACATGCACGGAAACTTGTACAGAAATGTAGAAAATCAGCCCGTATCGAAGGAGCTAACTTTCGCTTTCCTCAGATCATCAGGACTTAATTCAGGCACATAGGTTTTCAGTTTCACGTGCAGAACGGTATTATTACTACTTTAGTATACTGTAACCGCATTTTACGTTAATAAGTTCCGAGCGAAAGGCGCAAGGCGTGTCATTCACATGCCGAGTACCTAGAACACATAATATCCAGGTGTCCAACTCACGCGGGAACATCGTATTTCTGCAGACACAATGCGGCCCTAAGTGTGCTTTACTACCATCTTTGTCGTTCTTGCGGTGTTGGTCGTGTCCCTGTCCTGCCGAAGGCTCCGAGGGAGATAGAGTCAATAATTCATAACGAGAAGTGCCAAATTTTCTGGAACTACGATTTTCGGAGAGCAGTCTCCATGGTACACTCGCGGCCTGGCGTCGTTCTCCAAGACTTCCAGAAACGAACTATATTCGTGATCGAATTATCAGCTTCAGCCAGCTACAATATTACTACCAAGAAGAAGGAAAAGTAGGAGAGGTACCAAGACCTTAAAAGGTCTTGAGACGTGGCCATAGGTGTAATTTAACCTGGTTGTACATGGAGCCAGTGTCTACTACTTACCGAAATTGTCAGCTTTTTCAATAACGAACTTCAAAGACGATAGCCCACCTCTAAATATTGTTTAAAATTAAAAAGAAAAAAGTCAGTTTACTGCAATCGATCTTCTGAAATAATTTGCCTTTCGCTCCTGAGAAACCCAAAAGTGTTTTTTTATGGTCACCCTAATCCACATGACCACTGTATTATTACAACTGATTTCTCAGCATGTTAAACGGCCTTTTCATCTTCTCTCATTCTTCTTTCAAAACCCACTCATTACTGACTTTGTCCATTAGCGTTTTACCGCATACATTCCACAGGAATAGCATGTCAAACGCGTTCACTTTTCTCCTATGCTTTTCGTGGCATGTCCAGGCTACCGTACAGCACAATGGTGCAAGTACAGAGTTATATATTGAAATTTTAGTTTTATTCGTTACATTTTTACTTCTTTATTTATAATGTGTTCATAACTCATAATGACTTCCATTTCTTCAATCCTTCCGTATACATATTTTATAAAAACTTATTCTTACTATTTACAGCTATTTACACCTATTTACAGAAAATCTTATTTCTAGATCCTTATTTCTATTTTTGACAATAGCGCAATTTGGAACGTGTTAGCTAACGAGTGAGCGAGTGATCGAAAGTGAGAGTGCAAGCGAGAGAGAGAGAGAGAGAGCGATAACGCAAACGCATCTTAATCTACTTAAGCTATTACATAACCATTACTTACAAATCTTTACGCTTCTAAATTAAGCGACTTCCGTTTCCTCTTTCTTTCGCTTCTCTTGTACCTCCATTTTACCATTTTCTTTTTTCTCCATTCTTTCATTCCTTCTCATCCGCTCCCCTAGCACCCTCTAAATCCTTCATCCACTCTTCCCCCAAACCATCCTTCCCTAGAATCTTTACCACATTCTCTTGCCAGCTTCCTTTATTTTCCATTCCTCTCCTAGAGCCTTCCCATACATGCTCCCATATTTCCTCTTCCCATTCACAGATTCTGCACTTCCTGTTCTATTTCTTTTCCCAATACATACCTTCCCTTACCTCGTTTCCCAATCTAAACCTTGCTATTCTGGTCCATCTTTTCTCTTCCGATCCCCCATCTTTCTATTAATTGTCTTTCCCTCTCCCTGTTTTCCACTTCTTCATAGTTTACTCCAGTCCTGTCTTCTATATCTCTAGCCTTAAAGAGCTCCCTCCTTTCTTCTTCCCATCTCGTTAATTCCATCGCCCACCCTCTCCTTTCTTCTACCTTCATTAAACACTTTCTCGCTAACACCATGCCCCCTTTCCCGCTCTAGTACTTAATTTATCCCTTTGCGCTTCTTCTCTCACCATATATCCCGGCGTCCTGCAGTCTACACCTAGCGTCCACCTTATATACCTTTCTTGTAAACTGTCAATCTCTTTCCTTTCTTTCCATCCCCATATTTCTGCTCCATAACCTAATACTGGCCATACCAGCGTATCAAATAACCACATTCTTTTTCTCCAATTTTTGTAAACCTTCTTTTACCTATTCCCCATATCTGTTTCATGACCCCTGCTGTTATTTTTATCCATTCTCTTATATGAGCACTATGATCTACATTTGTTTGCAAGGTATATCCCAGATATTTAAACTCTTTCACTTCTTCTAATTTTATTCCCTTCCATCTCCCCGTCCATTCTTTCTTTCTTCCCCCTCCTTTTCTAAACCTCATTACTTTTGTTTTTTCTACATTTAAATTTAACTTTTTCCCATCTATGTTTTTCTCTAATCCAGTAATTAAGCCCGCCATCCCTTTTTCATCCTCTGCCATCAACACTATATCGTCCGCGTATGCCAGTGTATATATCTTTTCGCTCCCTATCCTAACTCGTCCCCACCCTTTTCTCTTCATTTCTTCTTCCAAGTCTGATATTAATGTGAAAATTTCTGATACTCTCTTTATTAATCACTCTCGTATCCCCTTTTTCACCATAACTTTTTCTATCCACCCTCGGTCTAATGAGTCAAACGCTGCCTTCAAGTCCACGACCATTGCTATCATTGCCCCTTTCTCCCTTTTAATCCTCTTATTAACTAGATAGTTCATAACATATATGTTGTCCATTACCCCCATCCCTTTTCTGAACCCTGTCTGATTCGGAGGCAATATATTTTTTTCCTCAACTTCTTTCTTTAACCTCTCCAATAAAACAGTCACATATACTTTATACAATGTTTGCATTAGTGCCACTCCTCTATAATCTTTAACCTCCTCCCCTTTGCCTTTCTTCACTATTAGTATCACTATTCCTTCTTTCCATAACTCTGGCCACCCCTCTCCTCTCCATACTCTATTGCACATTAACCATGCCCATTCCTCTAATTCTGTCCCCCCATATTTCCAGTCTTCATTTGGAATCTCATCTATGCCAGGCGCCTTTCTATCTTTCATCATCCCTAATACCTTGATTATTTACTCCCTTGTAATGTCCTCCTCCTCATCTGATTCCCTGCCATCTTCTCCTCCTTTCCTAACTTTCCCCTCTACCCCTCCTAGCAATTCCATAAAATATTGTTTCCATTCTACCATCTCAGTATCCTGGTTTACTGTTTTCCTTCTTCTTCGCTGTCTATTTACTTCTTCTTCTGTTTACATTCCTCATCCCATCCACTTCTACCCTATTTCTTTACCTTCCATTGACCAATCGCCTCTTCCTGCTCTTTTTACTTTTGCTTCCTTTTTATCCTTATTGTTATTACTCATTTCTCCCTCTATTGTCACTATTATGGGAAAGTGATCCGAATCTATATAGTTCCCTACCTCTGGTTTCTTAATCTTCTCTCTTACCTCGTCGTCCACTACCACATAATCAAGTACCGTTCCCCTCTTTCCTCCTGCCCGTGTACATTCCCCTTCCTCATCCCCGTCTATACTTCCGTTTAGAATAAACCATCCCATTTCCCCTAGACTTTTTAACAATTTCTTTCCCTCCCCATTCATTATCTTGTCTTTGGATGTTCTTCCTCTCTCTCCATCCCATTCCCTTCCTCCTCTATCTCCTGTTCTCGCATTAAAATCTCCTCCTATTATGAGCCTAATCTCTTGCTTATTTGCTTCCATCAGTTCTCTCATCTCCTCTACGTTCTCCTGTATATCACTGTTCACATAAACCCCTACTATCTTCCACTTCTCTCCTCCTATATTTACCTCTTCTACTATTATTCCTTCTTAATGCTCTTTCCTTTCTTTCTTATCCTGCCCTGTTATACATTTGTTCCTGACTCCCATCACCATTCCTCCCATTGCTCTGCATTTTTTATTTTTCCTTTTTGCATGTTGAACTTGCCAATTGTAACCTCTTGACAACCTTCCCCTTACTCTTTCCCATCCCCTTTCATCTAGCCACGTCTCTATCATCACTACTCCATCCCATTTCGCTAAATTTCTCATAAAGTCCCTATCCTTTCTCTCCAATCCTGCTATATTCCAGTAACATATTCTTCATTCTTCCCTACTTTCGTTTCTCTTCTCTTTTTGTTCCCACCATACACCTTCAATCTGTATTCTGCCATACTTAACCCACGTTTTTTTCCCTTACTTCTTTTCTCTTCCGCTATTTGCCTTAACTTATACTGCATCTTCCTTTCTACCCATGTGAAATCATCCTCTATTCTCTCCGAGCTTCCATATAACAATCTTTTCTTTGCCATCACTTCCCTTTTATGTTCCCATTTCTTTAGTTTCACTAGTACAATTTTTTCTCCGTTTCGCGTTTCCTTTTCTATACTTCGCATTTCCTCTATCTCTACTTTAGCATCTATCCTTTTTAGCACATCTTCCACTCGTTCCTTCAATTCCTTCCCTTCTAATCTTAAACCCTTTATCATTATGTTTCTTTTTCTTTCTTCTCTCTCTTTCGTTTCTATTCTTTGTTCTATTTTTCTCAACCATTCCTTCTCCTCATTCCCACTCGCCCCGCCTCAAAACTCCCGGTTTGAGCTTTCTATTTTTTTTATTCTACCTTCTAACTCCTCTACCCTTTTATTAGGCATTTCCTGTTTTTGTAGTCTTTGCTCTAACGTCTGCATCCTTTTCTCTAACTTTTCCCTGACTTATTCCCATTTCCTTATTTCTATCCTAAGTTCGGTCATTTCCCGCCTAATTTCTTTCCTTATTTTCTCTCCCCTTTTTTCCTGCTTTTCTTCATATATCCCCATTACCTCTATCATCATCTTACGCATGTCATCTAACCGTGCATTTTCTTTTGTTGGCCCTCTATGTTCAATTTTGTCTTCATCTTTCCCCTTGTCTTTCTCCCCCTCTCCATTTGGGTCTTTTCCCGGTGGCGTTCTGTACATTTTCTGATTTTTTAGTGTGGATCCTGCTTCTACCTTATTCTCACTACTTCCTCTCTCCGCCCTGTCCCTCTTCTTGTTCACAAACCTCTCGATTGAACCAAAACTCCCCGCCCTCAATCTCAGCCAGAGTCAGAGTTCCCGCTACCCATTAAACCGTTTTTAATAATCCTCTTTTATCGCCCAACGTAACCTGCGTAACTTCTGTCGCCACTCTACTACCCCACCCTGCTACCTTGCCTTAATCCGTGCTTTTCCCTACCTATCCTGCCCTGGCTCTGCTACCGTGTTGCACCGGTCTCCCCACCCTGCTCCACACGTCACACAAACTAACCTCTCAGGCTACCCCAAAAGTGACCCAAACGCTCAAAATATCACTCACTTTTTCACATATATTATTTTGAATATGCAAACACTCACTCCGAAAACTCTTCCTTTACACTCTGCCCATTAACTCACCTCAATTTTTCACTCTAATTGACCAAATTCAGCAACACACAATAAGCGCCAACAAACACATTTTTACTTTTGGTAATGGTTCCTATAATATTTCTCAAGTCGTTTATACGCCTGGACATCTCTCCATCCATCTTTCCGACATTAGTAAATAAGCTGCCAAGGTACACGTAATTATCAACTTGTTCTATCCTCTCTTCGTCTAAGGCAATATTGCATATTGTTATCCCATTACTTCTTCCAAACACAATTATTTTTGTTTTATTTAATTTAATCATTCTCTGCAAATCATTGACTGATGCTACCGTAACAACATTAGCATCTGCAAACGTTAATTTACGCACCTTCATAGTTCCAAAAATCAACACCTTCATCTAATAGAGCCATTCTTAAATATTTGTCCATATATTTACCCTTACACTCGCTTTACTACCTTCATGTATTGCTTTTATTGCTTTAAGGTGTCAATCATTGACTGCCTTCTCATTCAAAACTTCCCCAAGTATAGTTCTATCCACCTTGTCAAATGTTTTTTCCGGATCAACAAGTGCACAGAAAACTTTCTGTTCTGAGACTTTTTTCTGTGATTTGTCTTACGCTAAATATCTGATCCGGACATGATCTTCCTGGCATAAATCCACATTGGATTTTCCATATCTTGTGTTTTGTCATTTTCCTGAACTTACTAATAAGTATTTTTATAAATATTTAAATTACAACATGTAACTAAACTAATGTTAAAATTACTGTTTGACAAAATATCAATTATCTTACCCATTTTATTCTGAGTTTTAAAATAACTAATTTAACAAAATATCAATTTTTCAGTTATTCAAATATCAATAACTACAAAGTACTGATTAATTCTATTTAACTTATATTTGTAAATGTGCTTAAGATTATGGTTACTCTATAGCAATGGTCGGCAAACTTTTTGCTCACTTTTCATGTAAGCGCTAGGTTGGCCAAAGAAATTTTTTTCGCCTGCCAATCTTTGTTCATCAACTCTACGTTTTTCCTGAGATGGATTAGCTTTCCTAGGCGGGCGTTTATTGTTAGACGGGAAATTCAATGGGAATAAAAAGTTACAAATCAATTTTGTTTTAAATTCTTATATTAGCGATTTAAAAGTCTTGAATACGAAATGTGTGATTTTTTTGCGATCACATATATCTTAAATTGTTTTTGGAATGTTAAAAATCAATGTTTTGATGAAATATAATGAAAAGTTAGTTTCAAACTAAAATTTTTTTAGTTCATTTATGTTTAGGTTTTTAAGACGTTTTTTAGTTTCTTTTCGATCGCAAAAATGCACAGATTTTGAATTTGTAAGTTTCAAAATACTAGTTTTGAATTTTAATAATTTTTTTTTTATTTTAATCCCTATTACTCGAATCGCTTAACAAAGGAAACATCCTTGGCGGATTGGACCTTTCCGACGGCTGCAGGTACTGCCATGAGATTATGACTCACGGCAGGTAGAGCTGCCGCGTGGCAGTAGTTTGCCGGCCACTGCTCTATAGTCAGGCGCACTATAAATTAAGTCATCCCTTCATATGTCCGCTAATGATAATTACACTTCAGTCGGTATGGCAGGCTAATTAAAAGTGTGTTACCATAAATTGACAGAACATAGGTAATGTGGATAAGTTAATGATAATGCTAAGAAAATTATACTTGATCAATCATGTAAGAAGAATTTTTCGATGCAGCCAACCATTCTCGAGGTAAATAAAAAATAAATGCATGAAAAACGTATGTTTTTAGGGTTTCATAGCCCCTGGCAGAAACCCTTATAATTCCTGTCGGGCGACAGTCCATCCGTCCATCATACTTTTTTCCCTGAAGGGGAAGTAAAGGCATTCCCTATCAGACTTTACCCCGTACCCTAGCCAACTTTACACCGTACCCGACTTTGGCCTGAATCCTAGATCACTTCACCCCGTACCCTAATCGCCTTCTCCCCGTACTTAAGATGACGCTAGCCGATTTTACCCCTAACTTATCCAACTTCACCCCGTGCCCTAGGAGGAGAGGAAGGGAAGTAGTGGGTGTGAGGGGTGGAGAGACCAGAGCCAGTCTTAATCAATGTCCTTATAGGCTGCGATACCCTTTTTTGTAGGCGCATGGTGCCTACTTTTTCTTACTTTTTTCTATTTAGCATGTATTTTTAATCTTGCTTATTAGTAAAACCATTTGATAATAATATAAAACAGCTTTCACGGACTCTAAAGGAGTCAGAATAATTGCTTATAACCTGATAAAGAATTTTCGCGATTGGGCAATGTGCATTCATATCGAGCGTTCATGCTGCTCTTTGATAGTTTCGTTTCCTAAACTATACTAACCAAGACCCACCGTTAGCTCATCTTGCTCATCAACCAGTCAGAATTGGAGGCTTCTACTGCATCCAGATATCTGGATAAGCCAACACAGAGGAATGCCTTTTCCGGACACGTGGAAAGTATTTCCTTATCGTCGATTACAGACGATATGTTGGAAGTGCAAGATAAGGCTTGGTATCTCACTCTGAAGGCTAGAGAAACAGCTAACTCATAAGCAGTTGCAAAGATCGTTCATCCTACACCACGGAAGTTAGCAAGGCCGAAAATGGAAAAACCTAAGCCAGCTGCGCGATTTTTCGTCGTAACAAAGTTTAACTTCTAGGCCACAAATTGTATTGAGCTCATATACTGGGATGCATTAGAAGTCACAGTGTAGGGTGGGAATCTAAATTTAACAACTTTCTAGCTGTAAGTTCTGAGTAGTTTAGTTTAAAAAACAAAACTAGCAAAGATCTGTATAACCGCTCCAAATAATTGCACATTGCACAATCGCAAAAGTTATGTATTACGTTAGCTGCTGGTTATTTATATGTTTATAGAACATTTAATGATAATTGTTGCATTATAAATTATTTAAAAAAATTAAGAACCTTTAAAAAATGTTAAATAATGACCTAAGACTGATTATTCTGACTTTTTGAAGGATAAAAAAGCTGTTTTATATTTTTTAAGTGTTTTACTAATAATTAGGCTTTAAAATACATGTCTATTACAAAAGAATATTAGTTTTTTTTATATATTTAAGTTGATTTTTCTCGACAATATTTGGTTGCATCGAAAAATTCCTCTGACATGAAAGATGTCATTTTTTCATTACCGATAATTAACATGGTACATGGTACACGTCACACAGCTTCCCCCTTTCCATCCCGAAGACTGACTAATTGGATGACTATGTTAGCACATCGGGCTTCGAGTCGGCATCCAAGGGTTTAATTCCCCATGTCGAAGTCAATTTCATTGTTACGCTTCCAACACTCGACAGACACCCTTTCTCTTCCCTTCCCCATTATAGATTTTACGCTGCACGTGGCGCACAAAAAAAATTCCCCGTATTCTCTTCCAAGACACCGGCTAGTGTTTTCGGGTTATCACACCGAGTGAGGATGGTTAATGGCCAATCGACAACATATCCCTGCTCCTTTGCATTATGGGAGTCGTCCAGAAGTAGAGAAGGGGATTGTGTAACTTTAAACATGGTACACGTCACATAGCTTCCCCCTTTCCACTCCAAAACCTGACTTAGAGTGGTAGCCGTGAGACAGTGGGTGATCGGATGATGAAAATTGTCTCAATACTAGAAAATAATTATTCAAACTATTCATAATGCGGGCTAAAATTGATCATTTTATACTTACTAACATTTTTGTATAGTTATAAATCGATTTATCAACGGCAATTCCAAATTACAGTAAATCGTTATGTTTATTTTTGCGCAATATTTTATATAAAATGTCCTGTCACTCCATATTAATGTATTATACTATAAATAAAAGGATGTTTTGAAAGGCTGAAGTTAAAATCAGATAAATCGTGAAAATAGTGATTTTCTCCATAGTTTTGAATATTTTTATCTGTTCTGCACATATTTTTAAAAATTCCTTGATCTCTTAGGGCCAGTTCCACGAACCTCGGTTAAATCATTGGTTAACTGACGGCCAGTTAAAATGAACGCTATACGCCATATTTAACCGTCGATTATCGGTTTAACCGAGGATCAACTTTTTAACCGAGGTTGGTGAAATCGGCCCTTAGTTTTATATTTTAATACTCTCTTGGGTTACATTAATTAAAAATATATAATGTAGGCGTTTTCGAAATGTTTTTTATTGCGAAAGTCTTACTGTGGAAATCTCAGTGTTTCTTCTTTTTTGTTAAAAAGTGCCATAAACAATATTTTTACAATACACAAAAACTTCAGTATTTCATTTACCCAATGGAATTTTTTTTTTGTGTTTCGTTATTTTTTTTTAAAGCTTTTCGAGGGAGAAAAGCGACTTAGGACAAATTCATCCCCACCCCACCTACGCAGGAGGCAGGGGGTGGGGGGTAACTTTGTAATTTCAAATGGGAGCCCCAATTTTTTTATCACAGATTCAGATTCTCCTTTATGAAATACGTAAGTTTTATTCGAAAATTTGTGTTCGATTCGCGCAAAAAAACCCACCTACCCCCC
>CAKNWW010203892.1:0-11415 GCA_932074435.1 Andricus kollari
AGAAAATCTTCCTTAATAAAAGTAGAAAATGCAGTGCTTGGTGAGACACATGCATTTCAAGGTTGGTTTCCTTATTTGACTTTCTTTCTAATGATTTATTATTTTTTAAATTAAATATTATCCTATTTTATACAACGTCATGTGTCGACTTGGACGCATGAAGTTGTTTCAGGTTCTTCTTTCGAAAACCGAGGTTAAGCAGCCCTTAACCCGGTTATACTCGGATGGAAACCATCGTACAAGATAAAGTGTAATTATTAGCATTTATGTTGTGTGTTCACTCTAGAAATATTACTAACACTGATACGACTGCAATGGCGTTCCAACATGTAACTTTTTGCTATCCTAGAAAAATGACAAACATGTTAGAGGTCCCTACTGAAGAAATAAGATAATTTGGTTTATAATACTTTTATCCAAATATCACTTTTGACAACTTGTTCATTTTCTACATTCAAGCTGCTGAAGCATGAATACCTCAATCCAATTAGAAATAAAAGGTATTCAAAAACTTGAGTTCTTTTTCGATCAAGTACTTTAATGAAATCACATAATACTTATTATTAATAAATATTAAATTAATTACAGCCAGTGGTTCGAAAACCCAGATTACTTTTAAAATTCTCAACTTTCATTTGTATTGCATATTTAACCTTGTATGTCAAGTAGCTTCATATAAGAGATGAGTTTAATATTTTAATACTTATTTTCTTATTTTATTTTCTATAATCCATTAGACCCCATTGAGATGAACTAATAAGCTTTCTAAACCAGATAAATCATCTAATTTATACTAACTATATTACTAAAATACTCTCCTTATTCGCTAATTTCATTTCTCAACCTGATGCTAAGTTTTCCCTTTCAACAATTTCATTAAGCAGCTAATCAAAACTCCTCTAATAGAATCTAAGAAAAGTAAAAAGATCGAAAGTTAAAACAGTTACCGCGCAAATAATATCTTATCAGAGAAGGTAGGGAATCGCGGGTTAACACGTGGGATGAGATCTCTCGAGCGCATCAACGGCTTATGATAATCCGCAAATAATTATTTCACCGTAACAGCACAGCAGACACCGATCAATTATAATGACTATACCAGGGATTTTTGTTATCCTGTAATTATACTGCTATAATAAAGGCAATAGTAAAGACGGAACTGTTGTTGATCGTTATTTGTTCCATTTACACGGGCCACGCTCTATTGATTTCAAATCTCTTTTTTTTACTTCTCACTTGAATAGGAATAATGCATTCTAATACGCCCAAAGTGCAATATAATGGAGTTCCTGAATGCAATTTAAGACCATCCCATGAAAACGAAAGTATTTTCGTCCCGCGTCGACTGTCTACTGTCTACGCAGAGAGAAATGGTCCCTCGAACAAAAGACTGAATGCAAACGAAAGTAGTTAATTTTTTTCTATAAACAATTTTTATAAACACACATCATTTTTAGATCCTTTCTCTCAGAGAGACTTAATTAACAAGAGCTGCCGTTTACTCTTTTCTGTTTAGTCTAAGAAAATAAAAAGTGGAAAAATATGTTTGCTTTGCGGCAATGGTATAATGTGAAATGAAAACTTTGTTTGCTGTACGGTTTCTCTGGTATGTGAGTAAATTAAAAGTGAGTTAAGGCTGAAGATTTGACCCTGGTCAAATAACACTTTTGAGTGAGAGTCGTATGAGAGGGAAAGTTCGAAATTGTCATGTTTGCTCTTTATGATTTTATGTCAGTGAGATGGAAATTCCTGCCAGGTCGAGTTTAACGATATAATTAGGAACCGCCAGTTCTCGGTTCCGCAATTCTAAAAAGATATTTAAAAACATTTATTCATAGCCCACGAGCAAGATATTAATATTTTTATTTCGGAATAATTTAGAAAAGGTTGATTATATGTTCATTCTTTACAGTTTTCAAACGTCTTTTTCTTTTTCCGCTCCCTCTAAATTTGAATCGGTAAGATTTTCAGCATAAGTTAGCAGTAATGTGAGGCTGAATTCAAGAAAAGCTTATATCTGAATCAAAATTTTTTAGGAGTTATGAGGATTTTATGGAAAATATAAAAAGAAAAAATGATCTAGAACGGCTTGACCGTTTTTAATGCCCAAACAATATTTCATAGCACTCGACAGTACAATGTTAGACAAAAATTATGACATTTTTTTCTAATTAATACCGTACAAAAAAATTTTCAATTAGTGCAAGAACTATCTGGCAATAATTTCAAATAAGTGAAAATAATTTTGCAAAAACTCGTATAATAGCATAAACAAATTAACAAAAAAGTATTTTTTGGGGATTCGCGACATTTAGCGTATTGTATATAGTTTTGGTATAAAATATGAGAGAATTTCATTTTTTATTACGACTAATTAAAAATAGATTTGATTTGGCAATTTTTCAAACAAATTTACAGTCGAACTATTTTGCAATTATTAGACTCAATTTTATTCACGGAATCAACTAATAATGTCACTCAAATGACTCTTTGCTATTATTCTTTGAAAAACGTCATTAACTTTCAATTAATTAGGCAAATACATAGTCGGAATATTTTCTAATGAATACAAAAGGATGCTTGACAATGTGACAACAAGCATTAAATATTTATACAATTTTTATAAAAAAATACACTGTTTGTCTCGAAGCTGACTATTTTTCAGTGAAGAGGCTTACATTTTTAGGGAATCAACTAAAAATGTCTTTTCGATTTTTCTTTTTTATGATACTAAACAAATTGATAACAGCTTGTGATTATTTGAACAAATTTCATAAACAAATACACAGATTATTTTTCACTGAATAAGTTTAATAGTTTCAACGGAATCAACTAAAAGTATCTTTTCGATCATTCTTTGCTCTGATACTTCACAAATTAACCAGAATTTTTATTTTAACAATTTTTATTAACAAATTTACAATTTGACTACATTTCAATCAATAGGCTCAATTTTTTCACGGAATCAACTACAAATGTCTTATTGAAGACTCCTAACAAAGAGTCATCGAAAAGACATTTTTAATTTATTTCATGAAAGATTTGTGCTTGTTCATTTAAAAATAGTCAATCTGTTTATTTGTTTACATATAGTCTTTACATATTCAAGAAATATTATAAATTTTCAAAGTATCTTAGCAAGGAGTCTTCAATAAGACATTTTTAATTGATTCTGTGAAAAACTTTGAGCCTATTGATTAAAAATAGTCAAACTATACATTTGTTCATGAAAATTGTTCGGAACGACATTTTTAGTTGAATCCGTAAAAAAAAATGGAAGCCATTCATTATTAAATTTGTTGCTCATTAAATTGTTTATACTGTTATACAGTTTTTTTAAATTGTTCTCACCCACTGTAAAATATTGCCAGATAGTTTTTACACTGATTGAACTCCTTTTTGTTATTGATTCTAAACCAATCTATTCAGATTATTACATCTTCCAAATAGGAAAAGAAATAATCCAGAAAAATCACACCTTTCTAAAATTGCTACTTTCAAATCAACCTTTACCCGATATTTAAACGAAAGCATATATCATTCAATAAATTAAGATACAATTTGTATGCCTCTACTAAAAGAATTATCAATAGTATATATAGGCAACCCTGCAGATTGGAACGAATCTTGAGCTTAGTGTCTCTATTTTAAAAATTCATTTATGATCGAAATGATATCTACTTTCTCATGAAACATTTTATGCACCAGATTTGGAGCATAAAAAAATTGCTAAATCAGAACTATATTCCCAAACCACCACTTTTCCGGCTCATTTCAATTAGTCTGAAAATCATAGAATAAAAATTGATTTGTCCACAGATACTTTGTTTGCACCAATGCGGAGTGCTCGGCAAACCATTTGCGTGGTAGGTTCCAAATCATTAATTTTTTAAATTATGAATCACCATTTGGACGGTTCTAGCAATTAAATATGTTGTACTAGATAAGACGAAGATTTTTTTAGTGAAACATGGTGGTAGTATCTCAAATACTTCCCATAGAAAAACATCCGTACCAATTTTGAAAATTTGTTTGTTTCATTTTTTTTTATCTAAATAATATTTTTGTAGTATTCTTCCGTCCCGCCATTCTTCGTTCCAAAACATATTTTTGGGCATCACAATCGTTTAAGCTGTTCGCAAGAAAAAAATATTTGTAAGTTTTCTATAAATCCCCCATATATAACTCCTATAAACGTATTTTTTCAGATATAATCTTTCAGGAAATTCAAACTCACATTATTGCTAGCTTATGCTAAAAATTTTAATCAAATCTGTGAGAAGGCAGCACACATATACTTATCCCGCTATGCCCAATTGCCTATGCTATGCTCAAGTACCGAAATAACAGTTACGAGCTTCAAACTGTATTACTTTTTCCACTTTTTATTTTTGTAGCGATAGTTTTCTAATAATTTTCCGGTATAATAATATCAAAGTTATTTTTCTCACCCAGGCAGAAAAATTATATATGGTTTATACATAGTGAAGAAATTATATGAAATAGATAAATTATACATAATAGATAATAAGAGTAAAGTATATATAATCATTAATTTATTATACTAATGTATATGAAATAATTAATTCAATTCAATTAATAATTAGGACACTATATGTGTTACCAAATAAAAATTATAATTAATTATTTTAGATATATTTGTGCTTCTAATTAATGATTATTTACTGCAGGTACATTTTCTATTAACAGATGGTCTTTCCTACATATAATTTTTCCACCTGCGCACAATCTGTGTAAAAAAATGTCTATTTTAAGCTTAATAAAGTTAATAGAAAGGTTTTTACATTTTTTCAATTCCTCATAGTTAAATATGTATAAAGACACTTGTTTAGAATTAAAATCAACAGAATTAAAAACTATGTCAAACATGTGAAAATTTGTTATTGCTCAATTTTAACGCCAAAATGACACAAATTTATGAAAAAATGTTGTAAGTTTTAATGTCTAATTTGGGCTAGATAGAGTATATTTATTAGATACTAATTTTATTTAATGCAATAGCCTTACGTCTTGTTTCATATATATAAGCAAACAATTTATCGACAAATGTTTCTCAACAATATGCATGTTTTTATATTATAATTCAAATTTATGTATGTATAATATTTATGCGAAATTGGAAACTTCCTTATTACTGATATTTGCATTATTTATATTCTCAACTATTACGAAATTGTTATTAAATAAAATGTGAATATTTGATCGTGTAATTTGTATCTACAAAGCCTCTGTTCATAAACCTTTTGCCATATTACATATTGTGTTTGTAATAGGCATGTAATCTATTTTAACTTTCACGTAACTGAAGAGAGTGAAGAAACTGAAACTCAGGCACCTCTTGAACAAATATGTGTCTTTGAAATAATACTCAAGCAGGAGTAGGTTAACCTTAGATTTAAAAGAGAATCCATTTATCAATCAAAACTACTGTACTACAACATGCGAGTAACAAGCGAGAAAAACTGGATTGATCGATTTGAATACATGGAAATGAGACAGCCATATGGTTATTGCATAACTTGGACAGGTTCCCATACATCAAGCTTCAAGCTTTTGTGCACGAGAATAATTTTTCCCTGCCGAATTCGTAAACGGGATACTAAATTTGGAGGCAAAATTGTATACTTCGATTTTTACTGAATGTCTTGTTTTAATACTGGTTGTAATTTATCTTCAATCAAAAAACATACCTTATTTTACATTTAAATTGACCTGCAGTTTTGATTTATTCTCTCTACAGCTCATTAAAAATGCAATATTTCAAATCGGAATTTGCATGCCTAACGTGGTTTGAAATTTATAACGATATGGTCTTTTTATATTTTTTTACGAAATACACGAAATTCTATTGTTTATAAAATGGTATTAGTTCCTTGTACTAGTTAGTTAGTTTCTAGTTCACAAAGCAAACGTTCATGGATAAGTAGTGAAAAATGGTATAATATACTCGAGCCTCTTACCGTTTGAGCCACGCTGCTTACCAATTTTTTAGTTATTAAATCACTTTTTTTATAAAATCTTATCTCTTTATTACGTTTTTCTTGTATGGAAACCCTTTTATCTTAAATTATTATTCGCTTATAATGTGCGATCCGATAGCAAAATTACTAAAAAGACAAAAATAATGATTTGTACGATTAAAAAAATGTCTGCTTGAAATAACTGATTGGACATTCATTCAAAAAATACATTTCTAAATAAAATTAGTATAAACTTTTAAATAAGAATATTTTTCATTTATCTACAAAAAATGTTTCAAATTGTTCCTTATTCTTCGATTTTAATAATTTTATTGACTAAAACATTCACTAATATGTCGTTTAGCAAGACTTAGCCCTTTCAGGGGCAGTGGGACGTATACGTCCCACTTGTTTTTTCGCAGTTTTTTAAGTATTTCTGATACATTTCACCTTGTTCAGTGCACAAGTATTTGATTATGGACTCTTAAGGGTTCATGTAAAGAAATTATTATGAAAAACTGTGTAGAATTGTTAATTAACAATTTGTTATAAATAATTGAAATCGAAAAAAATCACTTTTTGTCGAATAAAATCGGCTGTTTATAAAGTACCAGTCCTATAGCTGTGACAAATTTTTTCCAGTTAGATAACACGTGGAACTGTAACATATATTTTTTGCAGAATTTTCGGCATTTAAGTTTTTTTTGTTACATTTTTTGAATTCATAAAAAATTACGATTTTTGACGAATTTTCGGCATAAGTGCATGTAATGTACCGTATTTGTGATCGATTATTAAATCGTAAAAAAAAAACATTTGTTGGGCCACTGATTGAGAATATAATGTCAAAATTGCAAAATTCAAAATGGCGGATTCAAAATGGCGGATTAAAAATGACGGCTATTTTATTGCAAATTCGCAATTTTTTGCAATTGCTATGAAAGCTAGTGTATGGGGGTTTTTGAGGTCGCTAATTGCAAATCTGATGTCAGAATTGCAAAATTCAAGAAGGCGGATTCAATACAGCCTGCACGGCATGGGAGTGGGGACCGTCCAAAAAATACCCATACAGCAAGTTTTGTGCTAATTGTTCGAAATCTGCAAAATTAGTGTAAAATAGTCGCCATCTTGTATCCGCCATTTCGAAATTTGCAATTCTGACATCAAATTTTCAATCTACGACTCCAAAAACCCCCATACAACGTGTTTTGTGCAAATTGTTCGAAAAATTCAACATTAGAGTCACATAGTCGCCATATTGGATCCGCCATTTTGAATTTTGCAATTCTGATGCCAGAATCGTGATCAGCGATCCCGAAAACCCCTATGTTACTATTAATAGCAAGAATTAGTTTAACAGGAAAATGTGCCCCTGAAAGGGTTAAATTAGAATTGACTATTAAAAAAATTGAAATTTTGTAAATCGTTCTATTCACAGTTCAATCAGAAATTTCAAAGATAACGTTACCTGAAATTATCAGACCCGGAGTCGAAATTTGGCCCTACTTAAGCCCTGCATGATTCCATTTAAGGCCTCCTTTAGTCCTGCTTAGCCCTCCACGTCCCCTATTGAATCCCATTGGACCTCTAGGCCCTCTTTTGATTCGCTTACGTCCTGACGAACTATGTGCTTTTCTCGTATTTATATAATTTAATTATTCTATTTAATTACATATTTATTACAATTATTTTATTTACCTAATTTGTTAATATGCATGATAAAAATAGTTGTGGTATATCAGGCAGAGCTATAAAGTTGGTTTCTCTGAAATTTGAAAAAAGTCAATACAAATTTGAAATTCGATAATATCTTCTGTTCCATTTTTTATGAAGAAACACTAATGGTTTTGAGATTGTTAATCATTGTGAATCACAGGAATGTTCAATGATGTAGGTTCTGAAGAGTTTTTTATGGGAATTATAAAAAGGTCCTTATTTAAAATTATCTAAAAATTCCAACCTGATTCATTTCTTATTTTATAAATAATGGCACCTTTGACAAGCCAGCATTCGAAAATCACATAAATAAGTGTGCTTTAAACAAAATCTAATTCATTTTTTATAGAATTTTGCAATTTTCTTTACAACGCCAATTTTATGATAAACATTTATTCATTCAAATTTCATTTGCGTGGATTAAAGTATACTTTTCACTCATATTGTACTTTGTGTAGTTGTACACTTCAAATTTTTTGGTTCATAATAATATAATTTATAATGACAAAAACTGTTGTTTCGATTGTTCTTATGTTTCCTAGAAAAGAATAATCTAGAATAGTTTTTCAGGTACAGTGCTCGAAATCTTATACGATGAGAAGTAACTCCTGAACAAGCAGGCGGACACCAAAAGTATAGGGCTAATTTTATAGTCATATTATATTTTCATGAAAAACATCATTGCTTTTTCACAACAATTTTTAATTGACACCCATTAAAACCAATTGCAACAATTAGTGAACTTATAAGAAGAATTTCGAAAGTGATCAATCTAATCTCTGAGTAATAAAATTTATTCTAAAAATTGTGGTAAAGAAACAATATTGTTTTTAATTAAAATATAATCAGATTATAAAATGTATCCTTATACTTTTGGTGTACATGTGATTGTCCTGGGGTAAATAGTCATGTGACGTCACTTTTCGTCTAGAGGATTTCGAGGGCTACAGAAGGGCCTAAACAAATGACTTAGAAGGACCTATAAAGGTCTAAATTTTTATTAAATTAGGCCCTCTTTTAGCCCTGAAAGTGGGAAAAATTGATTTTTGTGCCACTTAGGAGGACTTAAAGAGGGCCTAATCTAATACAAATCAGGACCTCTACAAGCCCTCCTAAGTTCTATTAAGTCCTACAGTTTAGAGGTCTGAAAGAGGGCGAAAATTTCGACTCGGGATTATTCAAATATATTTTAACTAGATAACATCTAACAACGTTTTATTTTGGAGAGTAAGTCGCAGTTCTTCTCTTGCATCGATATAGGTTCGATTAAAAGGTATCCAAAAACTGTTTAGATAGGTTTTTATATAAAAATTCATAGTTTCGAAAACTCCTTGCCGTGAAATCGTAACTGATTTCTTTCTCAAAATTACGTTTCACAACATATTCATTAAGGTGGGCCGAAATTTTTTGATTTTTGATTATGGCTAGCAAAAATCTTTAACTACATATCAAAATTAATCTTCATGATTTTTTTCAGATTTTTGAAACGGTATCTTCAGTTAGCAGAAACTTTTTGAAGTTCGAAACTTTGAAAACAGTGATTATTTCAAAATATTTAAATATTCGGTCACCATTTCTTCGTCGAATTAGTTTTCACTGTACGAATTTGTTTATTTTGATGGAACAAACGATTTTAAGAAACATTTTGTGTAAAAAGAATTCTGGTGATGAATGTAGTTACGTAGAATATAATTTTTATTTGAAAATCGAAGTTTCGAAGATAATCAAAAATGGAACAAAATCATAAAATTTTTTTTTCAATATCCTTTTCAGGAGTCTTTTCAGACCTAAAAATAGACGTAAGTTTAGAAGGAAAAGGCGAAATAACTATAATTGCTATTTTGACATATCATTAAGTAAAATAATATTTTCCCAGCCTCAACAAATTTTCGTGGCGCGAGCAATTTTGATGTTTTTATTTGTTTTTTTTTGTTGGAACCGGTGAATTTTTTTTTTTTAGTTTTGACTATGACTAGCAAAAATCTTTTTCAATATATCAAAATGAGTCTTCGTGATTTTTTTCAGATTTTGAAAACGATATCTTCAGTTAGCAAAAACTTTTTGATGTTGGAAACTTTAAAACACAGTGATTTTTAAAATATATTTCAATGTTGGGTCACTATTTCTTCATGGAATCAGCTTTTACTGCAAGAATTCATGTGTTTTGATTTAAGAAACAGTTTTAAGAAAATTTTATTGTAAAAGAAAATTCTGGTGTAGAATATAGTTACGTAAAATATAATTTTTATTTGAAAATCGAAGATTCGAAGATAACACAGCCACACAAAAAAAAACACTTTTTTCGGATCTGGAGGTCAGACCATGTTGACTATTTTTTTTTTTTTGGGTCGCTGAATCTGAATCCGAGGTCAAAAAACCCCAGCACGTCAGGGTTCTGCCATAACCTCATAAAACCTCATCAAATTTTTTATTTTTAAGTCCGAGGTTCAGACCATGTTTATTATGTTTTTGGGGTCGCTGAATCTGAATCCGAGTTCCTAAAAACTCCAGCACGTTAGGCTTTTGACGTAATCTCAAAAAACCTCATGCACATTTTTTTGAGTCCGGGGGTCAGACCATGTTTATTATATGTTTTTGGGGTCGCTAAATCCGAATCCGAAGTAAAAAAGCCTCAGCACGTCAGGGTTCTGACATAAAATAAAAAATAAATAAACTCAAAAAAAATTATGAGGTTTTATGAGGTTATGTCAGAACCCACACATGCTGGGGGTTTTTGGACCTCGGATTCGCATTCAGCGACAACAAAAACATATAATAAACATGGTCTGACCCCCGGACTTAAAAACAAATTTATGAGGTTTTATGAGGTTATGTCAGAACCCTGACGTGCTGGGGTTTTTTTTACCTCGGATTCGGATTCAGTGACCCAAAAAACATGCAGTCAACATGTTCTGACCTCCAGACACGAAAAAAGATTTTGTTTTGTGTGGCTGTGTAATCAAAGATAGTACAAAAACAAAAACAAAATTTCCCATATCCTTTTCAGGGGTCAAAATAAATGAATTCGTTCAGTGAAAACTAATTCTATGAAGAAATGGTGACCGAACATTGAAATATATCGAAAAAATCACTGTTTTCAAAGTTTCCAACTTCAAAAAGTTTCTGCTAACTGAAGATATCGTTTTAAAAATCTAAAAAAAATTATGAAGATATTCTGATATGTAGAAAAAGATTTTTGCTAGCCATAGTCAGAATTAAAAAGAAAAATTTCGGCCTACCCTAATATTCATGCACCTGAAGTTTCGCATGATCATATGAACGACATAAGGATTTCTTGGATGTATTTCTACCTAAATCATTAAGCAGGATAAACAATGATATTTTGTCAGAACAAATTTGCGAATTTTTAATGTTTAGAGGGTTCACTACACTTATATCACCCATTATTCAGACCTGGACAAGACTAAGACAATTCGGAAATACCCCTTAAAATTAGCATTATATATGCATACCTAAAATGTTAAAAATGACAACTTAGGATTTTCATGTTAGCTAATTAAAAAACCGTTAAAAATTTTCGTTTTTATGCCTCAAGTTATATTTCGGCAGCACCCCTAAAAACTACCTTTATTACATGCACACATAAAACGGTGAAATTGGCAAGCGCAGCTGGCATATTTTTTTTTCAATTTATTGACTCAAAATGTACAGCCTAGGCTAGTATGCATATTCATAATGAAAAATATATTTTTTTTAA
>CAKNWW010203909.1:0-17560 GCA_932074435.1 Andricus kollari
AGCTTAAACATTTTGTTTTGAATTAAAGTTTAATCATTTTCGTTTGAAAATTTGACCATTTGGTTGAAAATTCTACTTTGTTGAAAATGTAATATGTTTCAATTTGAAATCTTAGGAATTTAAAGCTCTTCATAGTGATTTAATATAGTACCTACGTCAATTTTATTCAGAAGAGTTTATTTTCCTATTTTTGTGAAAAATCACCCTATTTTCCCTGTTTTGAGAGCATTTTGGTCTGCGTAAGTCTAATATATCTGTCTACATTAATAGTTTCGAAAATGTGTTTTTTATCCAGCACATATGCGCTCATGCCTTTCTCATCGAAGATTCAGATATTGGCGAAAAGTGTTTGAAACTTGTTTCAAAAATCACGGAATGTGATATGCAGTATTTGATGAGCAGATCCTTCGAGGTGAATATAAAATCTTCATTTTAGCTGTCGAGGCTTCAATCCTAATTATCGAATCCCTAATTATACTTTTCGAATCTAATATATATTTTTAATCAACAGGAAATTTTCAGTGAATTGTTTCTGCAATTTCACGCGCAAACGGAAAAAGTGATTTTCTGTCTCGAAGTAATGTCCAGATTTAACGGACAAGGCCCAGTACAATTTGAAACAAACAATTTAGAACAAATCGTGAGTAATCAAATTTTTCTAAAATCTAAGATATTTCGCTTATCCCACAGATTTCTAAGTGCTTTTTTTAATCTTACTCTTTTTTCCATTTATATTTTTTTTATTATTCCCTATTATTTTATTTTTGACCTTTCTTTAATTTTTTTCAGACTGCCTATCTCAATCCCTATTTGCACGGAGTGTTAGTCGCTTTGGAGGTGAATATCAGCAAGATGGCAGACGAGTACACTCAGCAATGTGCGATTGCTTCTTTAGCCACACTGATGCGATTCATGGGTCCTGTATATATTACTCCTCTTCGCTACAAAATCCTCGCGACTTTACGAATGCTTTTGGGATTTACAAGACCTGGATTTAGAAAATTGTCTTATCAAGCCTGGGATGCTTTTTTACGCAAGTAGGTTAAACTTAACTTTTTGTTATTTTCTATCAAATTACTTAAATGTCAGATGATATCATATAAAAATATTAGATTCAAAGAGTTCTTTTTTAAATTATTTCAAATGTTCAACTTGAATGATTAACATCAAAAACTGTCTGGTTTAAAATTAAAATTGTTCAAAATTGTGCAATTTCCAAGTAACAACTTTAATAGCTCATTCTTGTACAATTTCAATTTGAAAGTCTTAATACTTGAACAATTTTCGGTGCTGCTTTTTCAATCCGTCGAATTTTGTTTGCAATGAGTTTAAAATTAATGTGAAAAATCAAAAGATATACTCTAACGACTCCTAGACCAATATAAATTATTGTTGTGTTGAAAGACTTCAATAAAAAAATTATTTAATTAGAATCGTTCCGCAATAGATTCCTTAATTTGGAGATTCTTTTTTTATAATACCTCAAATTATACATTTTTTATTCCTGAAGGTTAGAATTTGAAGATTTAAATAACTGAGAAACTTTTATGAAACCGGGAAACCCCTGGGAAATGACTGGACATTTTTTCTCACTTGGGTGGCCACCCTATTCTTTCTAAAATCGAAAAAATGTATCTGATTTCTGATTTTCAGCACCTTAACAGAAGACCTGGGACCATTGCTACCGACAATTTTCTCTTCAGTTGTGCCTTTATTAGAAAGCTACCCGAAAGAAACAAACGAAATGCTGGAATATTTGATTGTCAAAAACGAGGAAGCCTTCTCACCCTACATTCCTGAGTTGTTCTTTATTGAAGATCTCAATGTTTCCATAAATATCTCGAGTATCGTGACCAACTGCATCAGGCGAAGAAAACCAGAATGCGTTAAAGAAGAGCTAAGTTTGTGGCTGAAACGTATAGGACACGAAACGGATAACGTTCGATTAAGAGCCTTAATCCACTTAAAAAAGTTTCTCGCGAAGCATCGAAGTGAACTTAACGAACTAATTCTTAGCAACGCAAGTGTTCATCCCTTGATTCTTGAGCTTTTGGATGCACTCATGGCTGGTTGTAGGGATAAGGATGAGGCAATCCAATTAGCTTACGGAGAATGTCTCGGAGAACTCGGAGCTGTGGAACCTAGTCTTCTACCTCGGAGAATTGTTTCGAGAGATGATAAGAAGTTCATTTCTGATACAAATGAAGAGTTTGCTTGCGAGGCGCTCATCGAACTCGCCAGAGGATTCCAGATGCAGAAAAGCACACAGGACACAGGTTGCTTTTCTCTAGCGATACAGGAAATACTGAAGGCTTATGAGATTTCACCAAAAAGCTCAAAGAGCTGTTATTGGGAGAGTATGCCCTTCACGATTCAGGAGATGATTTTTCCTTTCTTGAGTTCTCGCTACATGATCCAGATTCTGGAAACCCAGAATGAGTATCCTCATCCGATTTACGGGTGCGTTTTCGATTCTCAAGCATATTTCAAGTCTTGGATTTGTAAATCAAAATATTAGTCAGCAAATTTAAAGATATTTTTCAATTTTCAGGACTGACATGGGAACGACTTTTGAAAACTGGGCTTATAATTGGGTAATGAGTATGTCGCGAAGCGTTGAAAATCCTACGCTTAAAAAAATTTTGACGACTTCGACACCGGCTTTTAAACGCGACGTGCGAACAGTCGTATTCTTCATTCCTCATATTGCAGGCAAGTTTCTCTATTGACTGAATTCCTTTTTGAATGGGGAGTTTTTGAATTTGTAGTTTTAGTAGAGAACCCTATAAAATTAGTTTAAATAACACATGATATAATATGATATGTGAGATTGAACTAGTTCGTTTTAAAATTCTTAACAAATTGTAATTTGGAAGGCTTGAAATTGAAAATTTTAATTTCAATGTCTCTAAATTTTGATTGATTTAATTCGAAACGTTGAATATTGGAAAATGTTTAATTTTAAACGTTTATTCCTAGCCGGAAAAGAGGCTCTTTTTGAGCTTTAGTTGCTTTTTTCAAATGGCTTTTATTTTCTTTTTTAAGATTGGAATACCTATATACAACATTTTTTGTTTTAATATTTAAATTTCTGAAAAAGTATACATTAAAAATAGAAATCTTATAATAGTTCAAGAATTTATAATTCACAATGTTCAAAATTGAATAGTTTTAGGTCGAAACTTGATAAATTAGATAATTAAAAATCTACGTATTTCGTATGAAATTCAACAATTGTAATAGAACCTTTCTAGATTTAAGACATTTATTTGAAACTGAAAACATTAATAGGTAGTTGAAATTTGTATAATTTGAGTCTTTGCGAATTCAATAATATGAAATTGAAAACCTTAATTTTATAGATAAATAATTTTAAGTTTGACGTCTTTAATATGGAAACAAATAGAATTTTCAAGATTTTGAAATCTAACCAATATTGAATAATTAGAACATTTTAAATTTGATGCAGTTGAATTTTGAAATAAAATTGTTAAATAATTTTAGTTTGATGCGTTCACAATCGTTGAATCAAAAATTGTTATTGTTGCAAGATAATAAATTAAAGGCTTGTAATACTTGAAATTTTATTATTTTAGAACGACAAAAATCGAATAATTTTAGGTTACAATTTGACTTTTTTTAATCAAGAGCGCTGAAATTTAACAATTTTTTATTTCAACGATAAAAATGGTACATAATATCCCGATTGAAATCCATTTCAGCTTGATACTTTATAAGTTCCTCAAAATTATAAATATTGATTTCAAATTGGAAGTAACAATTTTAAATGTAAAGCATTGTAATGCAAAAGCGCTTTAATTTCCACAATGTCAAGTTAAAGCATAAAAAACCTGTTCAAAATTTAAATACCTATTTAGATTGTAAAATTAACATAATTGAAAATTAATGAATTTTAGATCGAAAATCATTATAACTGAGACAATTTTAAATTTAGATCACAAATGTTATACATTAATTTAAAAGTAAAGGTCTTAATAGTTGATTAATTTTAGTCATTTTTTCAATCTGAAAGTTTAAATTTGAAATAAGCTCGATTTAAAAATGTTGATTCTGAAATTTTTCTTTTTGAAAGCCTCGAATAAAAAATTTTAATTTCCGAGCTTTGAGTGGCGATTTTGATTCTTAAACAAAGTGCATGGACTTATACTTAATTTTGAAATTTATAAGCAAATTTCATTTTTAACAATGCAATTATTTAATTTCCAGCACACATAGTGGCGAACGGATCAGAATCACAATGGACGAAAATTTCCGAGGAAATGTTGGCTGTCATAACAGGCAACGAGCAATCAACAACAGATCCAGAATTGATGAATAATCGACCCTTGCGAGTCTTCAATGCAGAATCATCGAGTACTAGAGTTTCGGATGAAGCAAAACGCGTGAGATGTTCCCAGGTCGTCTTCCTGACACTCGAGCATCTTCAAAGGTGGCTCAGAGAACGTCGCCTAGAGAGAGACAAGAAATACGTATCGATTCAAAACTTTTGTGGTAAACTCAATGGCCTCGTTCTCGCTCAAGGCTGCTACAAATCCTACGAATATCATCGTGCTCTTATGTACTTGGAAGAACACATGGCTCTCAAAAAAGATGCTCTCTCCGTCAAAGAAGAACGTGATTTACTAGCTAAAATATACCTGCAGCTAGAAGAGCCAGATGGTGTCTCTGGTGTCCTAGCATCTCAAAATCAGTGCCCGACTCTTCAACAATTGGTTTTGGCTCACGAGGTCAGAGGAGAATTCCAAGATGCTGCGACCTGTTACGAGAAAATCGTAGAGAAAAAAGTGCCGGAACCGAAATACCTGCAGGGTATGATTCAGTGTTATTTAAGTCTTAATCAGCCTTTTACTGCCATGAGTATTACGAAGGGAGTTTTAGAAAGTAGACCCGAATTGGAGCCACTGATGGTTGAACAAGAATGTTTGTGGAGACTCGCACACTTTGGAGAATTAGACGAGACTGAGAACTTGAAGCATAATTTTTTGGAAGACCTTAAAAATAGCGTCCAGCCTAATTTAATTTCTGTTAAGAAGAGGATTTTATCTTTACTGGCAGCGGCATCTCATCCTGGTGCTTACGAGCACAGTTATTCCCATATCATGAAGTTGCATATACTCAATGAATTTGAAAAAGCGACGGAAAAGATTTTGGAAAACGTTGAAAGTGTGCAGAGTATTTTTGAAGAGTGGGATAAACGATTTCAATTGGTGAAGGCATCCACAGGTGTCGAATTTGTTTTGAGTATGCGAAGGGCTACTTTGGATTTGGCACTGCGATACCAGCTGGAAAACCACAATAGCGAGAATTCTGTCTTAAAGGAGGAAATTGGAAAAATTTGGTTGAAGAGTTCTAAGATTGCTAGGAAAGCTGGGTTATATCAACAAGCTTATATGCACGTTCTTTCTGCGGAAGAAATGTGTCGACCTCAGGAAGTTGAAATAGAGAAGGCTCAATTGTATTGGCAAAAGGGAAACCAGGATTATGCATTTGCAACTCTAAAGCGGTGTTTCGATCAACATTTTAAATCTGCAGATACGTATAAGAAAACACCACCAGATGAATATGCTGAGGAAAGGAAGCAGTGTGCTAAAGTAAGTCGTTATTTATTTATTTATTTTCTGCCCGTACATTTTTTCTTTCTTAGTTTTAGTAGAAAAACTTTATTTTTCAAAATCAAAATTTTTTTTTTCTTTAATTTTGAACATGTAGAATGTTTAGTTCAAGCCTGGTCGCGAGTCCCTTTTTCACTTTTTGAAGAATTTAAATTTCAATACGATTTTACCGGGACAAAAAGTTGAATGTATAAAAAATGGTGTTTTTTAATACCAATAATTACTGTTTACAAAAATGATAACATTTTAATGAATTATGGTTCATTTTCTTCTTTAAGAAAAATTTGATCAGAATTCACCTTCTTAGATTTTTTCATTACACTCTCATTTTCCAACTACAGCTATTAGTTTATAAAATGCATTTAAATCTACACCGTTTTCAATCAAATATTAAAAAAAAAATTTTATTAAAAAAAGATTTAAAAAATATATAATTGCAATTATTTCCTAGTAAAATAAACCTGTTCTCTCAAAATGTATAAGTATAGAATAACAGCACTAACATTTTTTGAAGTGGTAATTAAGTTTTCTATGGACTAAACCGCTCAGTCCTTCTTAAAAGGTACAAAACTGTTTGGTTTGAAATTTAAATTCCTCAAAATAGTATGTATAATGTATAATTTAGATATCAAGGCAATAGTTTACAATTTTGTTATTCATAACGTTCATAATTGAATAATTTTAGATCGAAACTTGATCAAATAAATAATTTTTAAATCTTTTGGATTTGAAATAATATTGTTATTTTAACTCGTATATAAATTCTAAAAAATTTATTTCAAACTCAGAAGATTAATAGTGGCTATTTTCGTGCATAATTTAAATCCTTGCAAAATTCAATAATTTCTCATTCGAGTATGCAAAATTGGGCAGCTTTGAATTAGAAAACAACAGTTGAGCAATTTTAAGTTTGCCGCCGTCATAATTAAAGAAGAATTGAATTTTGAAGATTGTGAAATAAAACGCTTTAAGATTCTGCAATTTTTTTTTATTTGAAAGCAATTTTAAGTGTAAAGCCTACAATATTGAAAAACTAGAAGAAATTCACTTTCAAATTAAACTTTACTGAATAAATTTAGAATCAAATTTTAAAAAGTTTTAATACTTTTATTATTAGTATTATTAGTTCAGAACGATAAAAATCTAATCATTTCATATTAACCTTTCTAAAATTGACAATTATTTGAAATTGAAGAAATGTGACTTAAAACGTTATTTTAAAATAAATTTCCAATTGAAATCCTTCATAATTAAATAATTTTAAATAGAAGACGCAAATCATTTAATAATTTCAGTTTGATACTTTATAAGTTGGACAATGTTAAACAAGTAGTGGGTGTAATGGAATCATTACAAATTATTAAATTGTATTTAAAAAGGGAAGAAAGAATTTTAAATAAAAAGCTTTCAAATTTACCCCATTTTCAGATGGGAAAATTCAATATTGTTTGGTTCGAATTCAGTGATTCTTTTTAAATCCGTCGAATTTTGATTGCCCTGAATGTCAAGTTGTTCAATTTTAATAGCTTTTACTTTAGAATTGTACAGTTTGAAATGTTTTTTATTTGAAGATTCATTTTTAAAGTTTCAATTTTTTACAATATTAAAAATTTAAGTTGGAAGTTGTTAAATTTTGAATGAAAGTAGTTACTCTTCTCTATATTTTTACCATATTATTTAGACTATTTTGTTTTTAGGCAAAACTCTTGTTTGCGAAATATAATCACGAGACCTTGAATGTGGACGCGCGCACGAATATAGTAAATTTCAAAGAAGCAGTTGAAGTGTGGCGATGTTGGGAAAAAAGTTATGTTGCCATTGCCCAGTATTACGAGTCTTTGGTTGATGCAATGTCGGATGATGAAAAGGACCGCGTAGGACGGTAATGAAATTTATTTGAAATATAAGAATGTTGTAATATTTATTTACATGTATTAAATTTTAGGTATATTAAAGAATTTATTTGGGTAATTTCAAAAACATTTTTAATTTTAGCCAAGATTTTATGCGGTTATCAATTTTTCATGGCTTGTAATTTTTTTTTCGTTCAGAGACATGCAAGTACACATGATAAACTATTACGGGAAATCCTTAATGTATGGGTGCAAATACGTCCATCAATCAATGCCAAAACTTTTGACAATCTTTTTGGAATTTGCTTCACGCACCCAACAATGTACGAAGGCTGGTACTGTAGACAAACTTCAAACCGAAGGTTTATCAAAAATGACCAAAATGATAGGTATTTATCGCAATTTTTAAAGAATGAATATGTTTTTTGTCGGATCAGATGACACAATTTATAATTTCTTTATTAAATTTATAATTGCAGAAATATTTATGGATTCACTACCAACTTTTACGTGGCTCACAACATTCAGCCAACTCGTCTCGAGAATTTGCCATCCGTCTAAGGAAGTTCAAGTCACGTTGAGGACAATTATCGTGAAATTAATCGTTGCTCATCCTCAACATTGTCTTTGGATGATGGCTTCGGTTGACAATGTAAAAATTTTCCTTTCCTATTTGACTTATTTTTTACCTTTTTATATTAAACTTTTTAATTTTTAGTCTTCAGTTTTAAAAGCCTAGTTTTCAAACTGCTAATCTTGAAGGCTCGAATCTGCCTACTTTAATTTTTTAATTCGGGACTTTTCATTCTCAAAATGTAATTTAATATTAAAACGTTTAAAATCTTTAAGCAATGAACTGGCCGGCCTTTTTTCTATTTTATTTTATAATATTATCATATAACTTAGGATTGACTTTCCTAAATATTAATATTCGTTTCCTTAATTTATAAAATATTATTATTTATTAGTCTGCCTACCCAATGCGTAAAACTCGCTGTGAGGAAATATTAAGTCATGAAAAAATGAGGACCCCCGAAATGAGGAAGCTCGTGAATGATTTTCGTGACCTGTGGGCAAGACTCATTGAGCTTTCGAACAATGATGTACCTCAGGTAATTAATCCATTTATTTACTTGAAATTTGTCAAATTTATAGCAGGAAGGATAAAAAATACATTTGAGCAATTCGTGCACTAATAAACAATTTCTTATTCGAGTTTAATATTAATGAAAAGAAATCTTAACTCGGCAGAAATTAGGAGTTTTATTTTTTTATTTTCAGACTATATCCACCACGACTGTTTCTATATTATCAAAAAAATTGCCAGATCTTTTAAGAAATCCAAGATTCAGTGCGATAATGATGCCAACTTCAAAATTCAGGAAACTTCATCTTCCATTGAAAGGAGAGTCGCTAAAAAATCACGAGCCTTTTTCGAGGTGAAACCATTTTTCAAGTTATTTATATATTTCAGTTTCTCATCTTAGAATCTAGTAATTTGATTGATTTTATTTCTTTATAGACACTGGGTTCAGATAGTAGGAATCGCAGAAAAAGTAACTTTGATGCCATCGCTTCAACGACCAAGAAGGATAACATTGAAAGGATCGGATGGAAATAATTATCTTTTCATGTGCAAACCAAAAGATGATCTTCGAAGAGATTTCCGTTTGATGGAGTTCAACGATATCGTAAATAAGTACCTTCAAAAAGATCCAGAATCGAGGCAGAGAAGACTTTATATTAGGACTTATGTATGTATTATAATTTATTTATTATTCTTTTAGATATTTAATATTTAAAATATTTTTTAATTTAAATTAATATTATTAAAGTTTAAAATTGTTAGGAAGCGTCCATTAATTACATAAGGATTTTTTGGCTACTAGTCCACCCTCTTTTCCAATCATTTCCCCTAATTCCCCTCTCTAATTCACCTCTCATTTCCCCTCAAATTCTAACTCCCCATCTCCTCATTTACTAGACTTGCCCTCCCTCAATGTCTCCTCACTTCCCCTATTTAACCTTTACTTCTCCTACTTTCCCTCTTATCATTTCCCCAACTTCCCCTGCTATCATTTGCCTTCACTTCCTCCTATTTTCCCCTCACTTTCCCAGGGCTAGGACACTCTAAAAATGAATAATTTCATATTTAAATTATACCATCTCAAATTTAAAGCTCTAATTTGTTAGTAATTTCAAGTTTAAAGTGTTAAAAATGAATGTTCTTGAACTGCAAAATAGATGTAAATTATAAACTTCTCTCATTTGAAAAGAATCCAAGTTGACAAGCTTAACAGTTCAGAAAGAAATATTTTAAACCCAAATTTACAATCCTTTAATCTGAATGGCTATTGTTAGAAAATTGTTTTAACAATATAATATTTGAAAATCAACAGGAATTATTTACTGTATATTCATAAACAAATGAAGTTATTATTTCAGTCATTCAGTGTCTGATAGTGCATTTTTTCATAAAGTTTGAAAATTTGATCCGATTTTTCGTGGACTTTTTTCGAAATTCCATGCGAATTTTGTTGTAATTTTATGCGACAAATACGACTTTTTTTAAAGCTTTCTAGTCGATCCGGGCCCTGCAATTTTGTAAATTCAGTAATAATGTTTAAATCATGTGAAAATTTCTTTGAATTTCATAAATATTGTATATAATGTCTTAAAATGCCTTTCAAACGATTTTACTCTCTAGAAATCCTTTAAAAACTGTGAGAATCCTTAAAATTCTTTGAGATTCCGTGAAATCGTAATATTCCATAAAAATCCCTTAAAGTCTCTTAAAATCTCCATAAATCGGTTAAAGTCTTTTAAATTTCGTGATATATTTTGAAAGATTTAAACAAATTTTTAATCCCTTCAAAATTCATTGAAATATTTCAGTCCGTGGGAATCTTAACGAATCTCTTTAAATCCCTTGAAATATTTTTAAATCGATTAAAATCTTTCAAAAGTCATTAAAATTCCTTTAAAATCGTTCATAATATTAGAAAATCATTGAAATTCGGATAAATATTTTGAAACCTCTCAAATTCGTGGATGTACTTTAAAGTCTTTTAAGATCCCTTACATTACCTTAAAATCTCATAAAATCCTTTAAAACCTTTGCAAATCATTTTGAAATCCCGTGAAATTTTATAAAATCCATTAAAATTGCATGACATTCTTCAAAATTTGGGAAAATACTTACTTCGGTATCTCTTGGAATTTTTTTAAATACTTTGAAATCCCGTGACTCCAATATTTCGAAATCTCTTTGAATACATTAAAATCTTTTGGAACCCCTTAAAATTCTTTGCGATCCGCGAAAATTGTTCTTAATTCCTTAAAATCCTTCGGTATTCTGTGAAATACTTGTGGTCCTTTAAAAAACATTAAAATGTTTTAAGTCACTGGAAATCTGTTCAACCCTCGGTTACATAAACAATGGTCCGACGCTCCACCGACCTCCCCCCCCGCCGGAAAACTACAAAAATCATCCTTACGTAATTAATGGATTTTCTCTGATCAGGAGGTTACTAAAAAACAGGAACTAGTTACAGGTAGTCTTCAAAGTATAAAAACTGAAATTACTGTCAAAATTCTTTATAAAGAAGTTTTCAAAAGTTTTAAGAATTTTATTAAAAGATTATTTAGTATTTGTAATTTTTTTACAATTGCACGATTAACATAAATAATAAATGAAACATTAATTTGATTTAAAATGAGAGTTTCGTGACTACTTTTTAATTTTTTACAGAGTGTAGTACCGTTAAATGAAGAGTGTGGTTTGATAGAATGGGTACCAAACCTAGTCGGTCTTCGCCCTATCATTATGAATCTTTACAAAGAAAAGAAGATCACAGTTTCAACGAAAGATCTGAGAATTCACCTCGTGAGTAAGTAACATCTCAAAATTGACTTCTATATGACATATTTTCTGTAATTACATTGTAAAACAAAAAATTTGTTCCTACAACTTGTGTATTAATCTAAATTCCCACTTTTTCTATTTTAGAACCAAAAGAAAAACTTGAGCTAAAGAGAAAGGCATATCTGGAGAATTTGTTACCACTTCATCCACCAGTTTTAAGCGAATGGTTTCGACTATCTTTTCCAGATCCATATGGATGGTAAGTTCAAAGTGGTACCTTCAATTTAATAAATCCTTGACAATTTTTTAAATTGAATTGCTCTAGGAATCTTGATTTTTGTTTTGAGAATCTTATTACTAATTTTTTTATCAAAATACAGGTATGAGGCTCGTACAGCTTACATCAGAACAACAGCAGTAATGTCGATGGTAGGATACATTTTAGGACTCGGAGATCGTCACGGAGAAAACATTTTATTCGATTCAAAATCCGGTGACTGTGTTCACGTCGACTTCAACTGTTTATTCAATCGGGTATTTATTATTTCACTATTTATTTAATTATTTAGAACTAAACAGTCTTAATTATCAGTTGTAGAGAATATTCTTTCTAAAGTCTTTTTTTTTTAATAAATAAATAAGTAATCATTTCTGACCTAAGGAACTTTTGACTAGACGTGACAAGCTGAAGACGAAAAGAAATTAAATACAGCGACATTTTCGTTCAATTTTAATTAAATTTTTTCGTTTATTTTTAATTAAATTTTTTCGTTTAAATTTAAAATGAATTTGTGTTCATTATTATTTAGCCAAGGAACAAATAATAAAAGTGATGCTAATTCAGGTTCAAACTCACTTCAAAGATAAAAATAGTGTCAATAGTGAAATACATTTTGAAAAATACTAGTAAAATAGTGGCATGATTTTTTTCAATAATAAACTTATAATATAAATCATGCAGGCCTCGGATTGACTAGAGTGCTTTTTTAAAAAATCGTGTAAGTTACACGAGGCGGAAAATATTTACACGCCTTATTTTTGAGCTGTTGTCAAAGTGCCTTAATTTTTATAATAAAAAGGTATTGCAAAAAACGTCAAATTTCGATTTTTTAAATTGGAATAACTCTAGAAATAATGAAAATTTTTCAAAGTTCTTGGGTTTATTCTGAAGATAAGTCTCTATAGTATTGTGCTATATCTTTTAATATGTTGCCTAGATTCTAACGTGGGGTCAAACTTGGTGCAAAAAAGTCGCAAAATTTAAAATAATAATTGTACTCGCCACACGATTTCAAAAAGTCCAAACAATAATGTTTTTTAAATATTGCTAAAATTTATTAAAATATCATAAATAATGATTTTAAAAAATGTAAGTATTTACGTATTTTTGAAATTTTGCGACTTTTTTGCTCCAAGTTTGACCCTAGAGCAGACTGTAGGGAAAAAGTTTCATAATTTTTCTAATAATGTATAAAAATACCAGAGTTATTCTACTTTTTCGAAGACATAGAAGTGTTACGGTTTTTGCAATATTTCTTTTTACAAAATGGACATTATGCCTTCAACTTGTATCTTGATATTTAAACAATTAAAGCACTTTAGCAACAGCTCAAAAAACAGGCGTGTAGATAATTTCCGCCGATTATTAAATAATAATTAGATAATTATCAAACGATATGCGTATAGAAAAGTACATAAAAATATAAACAAACTTTAGTTTTCTTTTTTCTTGCATATTTGCACAAATGAAATTCATTTTTAAACTCATTCAATTTTTTAAAGTTATAAATCATAATAAGAAAAAATTTTATGATTAAGAATAATTGCATAAAATAAAACTAATAAATCTCTTATTTGAAAGATTTGCAAAGATAAAGAAAAATTTTGAAAATTAATTCCTACTTTACTAATTCCAATCAAATTAATAAATTTCTTCCAAACACGATACATTTTATTTTTAACTGTTTTCAAATCCCAGGAATGTCTAAATACTTTTAATTATTTAAAAATAAATGAGCTTCCAACTTTACGGATAATCATATCTTAATTAAAACTTCTTCCATGAAAGGTCATCTAAAATATTTCTTTCTGAAATTTGAAACTCATAAACTTGCATTATTTTCAAATGAGACAAGCATTTTAACCTAACTTGCCTGAATAATTTTTTTTTCTTAATTTGATGGTTTTTGCAATTTGGATTAAATTCTAGGTACTAGTTTTTTTGGTAGATTTATCTTCTTGTAAAGTTGAAAAATTCCCATTTTTGTTCAGTTTAATTCAAATATAAAAGATTCGAGTGTAGAAAACTAAAGTCAAATCCTTTATATTTGAATTCTTATTAGTTGGGAAGGTTTGAAATTTGAACCATTTGCAAAGCATAAAACTTTGAAATTTTTGATATCAATAAAATATGAATGCTTTTACTTGGTATTCTTTACTCTTTAAGCCACTTACATTCAAATATTGCTAAATTTGGAACTTAATTATTTTTATGTTGTTCAATTCTAAGCTCTTTAATTTTGATATCTTATGCTCTTGAATGTGATTAGATCAAATGATTGATTTTTAAACTCTTTCAATTTGAACGCTTTCATTTGCAAATTATGCTTTGAAACAGTACGATTGAAATATAAACTTGTTCGATTTCGGACGTTTTCGACTTTAAGATGTTCAACCAATAAGTTGTCCAAATTAAAATGGTACAATTTTGAAAGATATTTATTCAAAAATTTGATAATATCGTACAATCCGTAGCTTAGGAAATAAAGAATAGATGTATTTAAAATACTTTGAATTAATTTTTCTGTCAATTAATTAGCATTTGGGAGTATTTTCTGTACTTGAGGTGGTAGTGATGTTATTTTAGCCAATCTGCAAAGAAGTTCGAAAATATTTTTAAACGGAAAGAGAAGAAATAGCGGCATTATAGCATTTTTTATAAGTAGTGGTATTGTTACAAAAAGTAACAAATATTATCTATAGTGGCGTGAGTCCGAGCCCTGCTAATTAATTCTCTATTTTGACAGTTTCTATCCCACATTTTAAAGAAATTGAAATAGTATTTTAATATTTTTACGTTGATTTTCAGGGTGAGTCTTTTGAGTATCCAGAACGAGTTCCTTTCCGATTAACCCACAACATGGTGGAAGCGATGGGACCTTTGAAGTACGAAGGGCCCTTCAGACGCTCCTGTGAAGTTACTATGAGAGTCTTGAGAGAACAGACCACGACTCTCATCAGTGTCTTGACTCCATTTGTCTACGATCCTCTCGTTAGCTGGTGTGAAAAATCAATTACTTCTTCGAAACCGAAATACAGGGAACCTGATGAGAAGACGAACGAAAAGGCTGTTTTACAAATAGGAGACATCAAGCAACGCTTGAAGGGCATCGTGAGATCCGTAGGAGACAAAAAGGAGAAAAAAGTGCAGAGTATGGAGTTGTACCTCAGAGTCGAAGGACAAACGAATCTCCTCATTCTGGAGGCTACCAGCGTCGACAATCTTTGCCAGATGTACGTCGGTTGGGGACCATTCTTGTAAATTTCGTTAAACGTTCAAAACTCAACATTAATCGACTGCAAATTGTTGTATTTATAATTAGATAGTAATAAACATTTTATACTTTTTATAAATAATACTAGATACTTAATCAATCGTCACTAGTCGAAGTTCATACAAAATTATTCTGACGCCGAATTCAGTCTGTACATTACGGCAAAATTACATCCAGTCGTCAGAGAAAAACGTATTTGACGAATTTGTCACAACTGTAATTAACAGATCCACGTCAAAAGTAATTCGAAGATCGGACATGATATAAAAATCGAAAATCGTAGAGTAGTTTCCAATGCGGAAAAGGGTTTGGCATTTAGGGACACTTTCGTTCGACTTGGCTCTTCCCGCTTTCTTCGTACTCTTGACTTGAGATCCACATCTGCTGGAATGTGCCAATAGATGCCAAAATGGATCCACCGATCCAAGCACCGAATCTCCTTTCGGCGCAGCCGTTGGCACTAATTAATTTCAGTCGCATGCTCGAAGGTATCCTCATCGAAAGGTCTCGATTTAGACGCTCAGGGAAGCCCTGGATGAATGAATTTCCACCAGTGACAACAACACTTCCGTAGAGAGCTGGTCTTACATCAACGTCGCACATTCCGACACTGGTCGTGACAATATGGCCAACTCCAAGCATTGTGTTTCCCACCATTCCTCCTCGCATTTGCACCATGCTTGGATCGAAAAGAGCCTCTGGTATTCGGAATCTCTCACTCCCAAAGTCCTAAAATGAAAAAGACAAAAGCTTAATTATTCTGGTGTATCATCTTTTTTCTGTTTAAAAAGTATTGAAACCGGATTTCAAAAGTAATCAACCCCTCGATACAAACTCTTCAATAATTTTCACTGGAAATATTCAATAAAATATTGAACTGTTTTACTTGTTTTACAAACAAATTATTTAGCGAAATAGAGCTGAGAAAATTTACCTGACGATATCCGGTCGGGAACTCATATTGGACAGCTGGAACTGTAGAGACAATTTTTTCGTCATAGGGTGTTTCAGAAACTTGAAGGCAAGTTGCTTGGAAATCCTGAATAAGTTTCTTGACCATGTAGTTGTGCCAGGACTTTGTAACTTCAGGCAAGTTTTTCTTTTTCACCCATCTTGGTTTATCGTGATCTTTCACGACTTCTTTACTACCGACCATGTAAGCTGGAGATAAGTCAATGTCCTGGTCCTGTTAAAAATAAAAATACAAAAGATTATATAGGTATGCACATAATTTTAATAGCTAAATCAGTGTCTCGAAATTCCAAATTTTCCTCTCAATTGAGAGATCCATGAATGATGTTAGTCCAAACTTTATTTTACTAATTTTAAATTTATATGGTTGTGTTTCTTAATTTTTAACTAAATAGTTGGATTTAAGAAAAAAAAAATTTGTACGAAATAGATGAATTTTCAAGCTAAATAGACGAATTTTCTACCAAACAGTTAAATAGTCAACCCAGCAACATGAATTTACAACAAAAATGTTAATTTTCAACAAAACAGTTTAATATACAGTTTAAAAAATTAATTTCTAACAACAAAATGAATTTTCAACCAAAGTTATAAATCTTCAACCAAAAAACATTTTTTAAGAAAGTTCAACTTTCAACCAAGAGTCGAATTTTCAATCTAGAAAGATGAATTTTCAACGAAAAATGTAATGGTCGATAGTTCAACAAAAAAGATTTTAATTGAAAAAAAAGCAGTTGGATTTAACTAAAAAAAAACGAATTTTCAACAAAATACTTGAATTCTCAACTAAAACAGATTAGTTTTCAACCAAACAGTTGTATTTTTAACAAGAACAAATTAATTTTCAACAAAATAAACTTTCCACTAAATAATTAAATTTTCTATCAAATCGTTGAATTTTCGAGCCAAGAATAAGATTTTTTTACAAAACAGTTCAATTTTCAACAAAAAAGTTAATTTTCAACTGGAACCGATTAATTTTTAACCAGAAAGTTGCATTTTTAACTCAAAAAAAAATGAAATTTGTACAGAAAGAGATAAATTTACATACTAAAACGATTAATGCTTAACAAAATACCTGAATTTTCAATAAAAAAAAGTTTTTAATCAAGAAAGAAAAAAAATGTCTATAAAATTGTGGAAATTTCAAGCTAAAGGGTCAAAATTTCAAATAAACAGTTGAATTTTCAACCAAAAAGCATGACTTTTTAACAAAACTGTTGAATTTTCAACAAAATAATTTAATTTTTAAGCAAATAATAAAATTTTAAACCCTAAAAGATGAATTCTTACCCAAAAATTGAATAGTGGACTTTTCAATCGAAAAGAATGAACTTTCAACCAAAAACAGTTTGATTTTCTTATAGGGTTCTATCCATTCATTTTGAATTTAAGTGGAAAAATTAAGAAAAGGGGAAAGACTGTGAAGCCTGTGATAAATAAATGGTGAAAATTCATCAATTATAGGCTAAAAAAATAACATTTTAAATAAACATTGAAGTACATTTTTAATACTTTACAAATATTAGGTTAAAAGCGGGTAATTTTGCTTACGAAATAAAGTTAATTTTCTGTTGCACACTTTGATTTCGGACTATACACTTTTAAATTCGGACTACGCATAAGTTTGATGCTTGAAAAATTGTATTACACTATTTTTTCAAATTTGTAACAGTATTTAGT